>CAUYLG010047049.1:0-52134 GCA_963573385.1 Cacajao melanocephalus | reverse complement strand
GCCTTGTTCTCTTGCTGATGAGGAGCTGCGATCCCCTGTAGGAGGAGAGGCATTCTGATTTCGGGTGTTCTCAGCCTTTTTGCACTGGTTTCTTCCCATTTTTGTGGATTTATCCTCCTGTCGTCTTTGTAATTGCCGACTTTCAGATTGGGTCTGAGTGGACGTCCGGCTTGTTGGTGATGAAGTTTTTTCTGTTTCTTTGTTTTCCTTCGTCAGACGCCCTTTCCCCACAGAGCTAGGCCTTCCTAGGTTCAGCTGTGCTTACTGTGAAACTCTCAGTCCTCAGCGCTTCCAATTGCTATTCTCCTTGTGGGGATGGGACCAGCCAAGCCCGACTCAAAGGGCACCCAGTCCTGTATACTCCTCACCCAGAAGCGCGGCGCCAGCCAAAAGAGTCGTGCTGGTGGCCCATGTGGCTCCTCTACTGGGTAGCTCCCTGTTTGTGGGCAACCAAAATTCGTCTGAAATTGTGGCATCCACTCGTTCTCTGCGCTTTCACTGGGAGCTACAATCCTGAGCTGTTGCTAATCCACCATCTTGGATCTCTCTCCGCCCGGTGATGAAGTTTTTTCTGTTTCTTAGTTTTCTTTTGGCGGATGCCCCTTCCCTACAGAGCTGGACCTTCCTGGTTTGGCTGTGCTTGCTGTGAAACTCTCAGTCCTCAGCGTTTCCAATTGCTTTTCTCCTTGTGGGGATGGGACCAGCCGGACCCGACTCAGAGGGCACCCCATCCCTATATCCGCACCGAGAATTGCCGCGCTGGGGCACTGGCAAAACAGCCGCGCCGGCCAAAAAAGTCACACTGGCGACCCGTGTGGCTCCTCAGCTGGGAATCTCCCGGTCTGTGGGCAACAAAAATTCATCTGAAAGTGCGGCGTCCACTCGCTCTCTGCGCTTTCACTGGGAGCTACATTCCTGAGCTGTTGCTAATCCGCCATCTTGGATCTCTCCTTCGTATTTTTTCTTAATAGAGATGGGGTTTTACTGTGTTGCCCAGGCTGCTGTCAAACTCCTGGGCTCATGCAGTCTGCCCACCTCAGCCTCTCAAATTGCTGGGATTACAGGCATGAGCCACTGCATCTGGCCTCCTTGGACTACTATCGATTGACCTTTCTGGGTTGTAAATGGGGTAATTAAGTTTTCAGAATTTAAACTTCATCTGTACTTTTGCGTTTTAAGTGTTGTAAAAGTGTTTTTTAGATTATGTAAAATTCAATATATGTTAATTTTGGTCTAGTATTTAAATTATGCTCATAATATATATTTTAGATATAAATACATAGATATATGCTTAATTTTACATAATCAATATATTACATAATCTATATAATCACTAAGTAATTATATAGATTAGATTACTTAGTAATTACTAATTACTAATAATTATATAGATTACTTAGTAATTACTAATTACTAATAATTATTACTAAGTGATTATATAGATTATGTAAATTATAATATAGATTGTGTAAAATTACATAATTACATAATTTACATAATCTTACATAATCTATAAAATTATCAGTATATATTATATAAAATAGTACCTATTCACTGCTAAAGGAAATTTTATTTATGTAATTATAAGATAATTTATGAAAAATCTGTGTAATTTCCTTTAGCAATAAATATTTTTAGAGATTTTGAGCAGAGGTATGATCCTTGCATTTTTCAGTGCATATGACTTTCCATTGTGGTGTTTACTCACATTTATGCTGTTGCTGATAATTGTATAGCATGGAAACATTTGAGACATGGAGTGAAAGAGAAGGAAGGCATTTCTTGAAAGACTGTATTATTTGTATGTACCACTGTAAAGCTGTAGTTATATAACAAATCGTTGATGCTGAAACACAGTGGAATCCCTTGAATTCCACCAAGGAATTTAGCTTTCCATGAAAAAAACTCTGGTGTCCTAAACTCTGTTAGGATTGGGATTTACTTTGACATTCTGACATTCAGCATTATCTTCTGCATCTCAGAGTAGTGATAGGAAATTCATTAATGAGCTGTTTTCATAGGCCCAGGAATGACCAAGTTCTGTTCATACACACACCTGTGTAATCATTATAAACAATACTGATCAGAATAGCAAAAGTATATATGACTAAGCATGTTACTATAAAAATATTAGTCAAGCATATGTTTAGTCTACAGAAGGCCGGTATCAGAGGCCCATGGAACAACTTGAATCTCTTTTTTTTTTGTTTGGATCAGGATCTTGCTGTGTCACTCAGGCTGGAGTGCAGCCTCAGCCTCTCAGGCTCAAGCGATCCTCCTGTCTCTAAGGCTCTTGAATAGTTGGTACCAGAGGTGCACGCTACCACACCCAGCTAAGTTAAAAAAAAAATTGTAGAGATGAGATCTCACTATGTGACGTAGTCTGGTCTCAAACTCCTGGGCTCAAGTGGTCCTCCCACCTCGACCTCCCAAAGCGCTGGGTTTACAGGCATGAGCCACTGCACCCCGCCAACAGCCTGAATCTTTTTCATCCTTCTCCTAGAACGTTTTAAACATCCATATATTCAGACCTTCCCTGGGATTTGGAACCAATCCTTTTCTTAGCCAAGAAAGTTTAAAAATCCTTAGTTTGGTGGCTTGAGGCTGAGTACCAGTACTCCTTCTGGTGGGTACTTTGGTTCCATTAACTCAGTTTGTTCTCTTTTCCTGTGAACTGATAGTCGACTTTTTGTGATAACCAGGTCCCGTGTTCCATTCTCAAGCTCTGCTTTGATGTGCTCCATCTGATATGTATTCCATTTATTCTGTATTAAGGCCCTGCTTTCCAGAGACAACCCTGTCCCTGGGACAGATGTTCTGCCCCTGAGCCTTGCTGCTCAGTGTCTTTTATGCAGACAAGCATACTTCTCTGCCACCTTTCTGTTCTGTGTTCCTCAGTACTGTGTCCTGTAATCCATTACCAGAATATCCAGTTGCCCTTCTCCATGCTGGCTTGGCATATGACATTCCTTATCTTCTCACTGGGACCTTTACTAACCAGCTACATTTTGGTCTTTTGGTCTGGGCAGCACCAAATCTCACTCATTCTGGAATGCCTTATTTACATTTAACACTGTCCTGGCTCCTGGGTAGAATTCAAAGGCATTAGATTCTTGTCTGATGAAATATTTATTGAGTACTAGCTGTGAATAAGGCAGTACTTTGTGTTGTGACAAAGAAATAAGTGAAAGTTGATCCTTATTTCCAGAACCACATGCTTTAAAGACCAAAATAAAATTAGTACATGTTACGTCATGGGTTAAAGAATGGCCTAAAAAGGCCTGGCACAGTGGCTCACGCCTGTAATCCCAGCACTTTGGGAGGCCAAGGTGGGAGAATTGCATGAGCCCAGGAGTTAGAGACTAGCCTGGGCAACAAAGTGAAATCCTGTATCTACCAAAAATTAAAAATAAAAAAGTTAGACGGCCATGGCATGTGCACGTCATTCCAGATACTCAGGTGGGTGTATTGTTTGAGCCCAGGAGGTCAAGGTTACAGTAAACCATGTTCCCACCACTGCATTTCAGACTGAAGAACAGAACAAGACCTGTATTAAAAAAAAAAAAAAAAAAAGAATGTCCTAAAAATATCACACACTCACACACAAAATTTTATTTAGTTGAAGAACTTTCTTCAGAAGATCTTATACCCGTTTTTTGTTAGTGCAAAGCACACTTAAATTCATGAAACTTACTTATTCACTCTTCTTAAGGGAATTTACTGAAATGCTTTCATTTCACGGTTTGTGTTTTAAGATTTCTTGCTTTTATTTTGTCCTGCTCTACATCAATGAACTTTATACAAGTATATCAAATTAGTATGCATGGATTAGGAAAAATGACACCATTTGTTGATTGAGTTATTACTGCAACAATTAAGAGAAAGAAGACATCTGTGAAATGTTTACTGAATTCTCTATTCATAGGAATCATAGAGTCAAATAACTTTAAGAAATGCCATGGGTCACTTAGTCACATGTTCTGTCTCTTAATAGATTAAAAATTTGAGGTTTGACTCCTTTTTGTGTCCTGTTCACCATTTCTCTTGATTTACAAGTAAATCTAAACTAAATGTTTTTTACAGCAGTTAAAATCTTTTACCCCCCACAACTTCTCTCTTAAACCTTTTCCTTTATGTAACTTCAAGTCTTTATCTGTTCCTCAGTGATTCAACATTGCCCTCTCACCTCAGTTTCGTTAGCTTTGACTCCTCCTTGCTCATAATCCATAGAAAATAAAGAAGCCAAATGTCAGCCTTATACCATTGAAAGACTGATCAATGTTAAGTAAAGTACAGGGATTTTTTCAGGATTGCAAATTATCCTTTTGCTGTACAAAAGTTCACAATAAAAGTCCTGTATTAGGCTGTTCTTACTGCTATAAAGAAAAACCTGAGACTGGCTAATTTATAAAGAAAAGAGGTTTAATCAGCTCTTGATTCTGCAGGCTGTGCAGGAAGCATGGTGCTGATCTCTGCTTCTGGGGAGTTCTCAGGGAGCTTCCAATCATGGCAGAACATGAATGAGGGAACAGGCACATCGAATGATGAAAGCAGGAGCAAGGAGTAGGGGAGGTACCATACACTTTTAAACGACCACATCTTGTGAGAGCCCCTCACTGTCATGAGAACAGTACCAAGCCATAAGGGTTCCACCCCATGACCCATATATCTCCCACCAGGCCCCACCTCCAACACTGGGCAATTACAATTCCACTTGAGATTTGGGCCAGAACAAATATTCCAACTCTATTAACTCCCTAGTTTGGTCATTGCAATATACTGTTATGCTATGGTCAGTTTTCAGTTTCAAAACTTTCTTTGTTGCTGGTTTTGTCATTTTCGATCACATACGATAAAATTTTTTTTATCCCTAGGTATACATCATATTTGAATAGGCAGTTGTAATTTTTTGAATTTCAAGTTTGCTACAACAAAGTTGGTGTAATTTGAAAAGTATTCTTTTCCAATTTGCAGTATTGATAGCGACTAGAGATTCCCTGGATATAAACTGAAAATCTTTGAAAGATATTTTTACCTAACACTATCTCATTTTGATAAAACTATCATTTAGGGAGGAATGGGCAGCTCTGCTTTGCATAGTCCGCTTTCTTCTATGTAGTTCATCACTGTGTCACAAAAGAAAATTCACTGTTGCTCATCCCTGAGCCCTGACCTGATATCATTGCAGGTTTTTTTCCCCTTGTGATGATTGTTAATTTAACCAATGACAGACCAATGTTGCTGAAGTAAGGAGTGTTTTATTTTACTGGAATTAAATGAACGCTAAATTTGTTTTTGAGACAAAGATAGCATGATGTGCCTTTGAAAAAACCTATTGATATATATTTTAATATAAATATTTGCCAGTCAACTGCCATTCTTTTAGTGTGTTTTTATGCTTACCCTGGGTAAATCAAGTGGTCTTATAATATCTAAACTCAATATGCTTTTTTAAGATGAAGGCTAAATTTTCTGTTTTTATATTTCAAAAATAACCATTTTAGACAGTTTTGGTGCTTTTCTGTTCTCTTCCTTATCTGTCAGAGAGCCATTAATTTTTATAAGAGCCTGAAGTTGTGGTAGATCAATTTTTTATCTCAGTATTTCAATAGAATTTTTAAAAGGCAAGCTTTATAAAGCGCTAACTTGATATTAGATGGATATAAGACGTTCTCTTCCTTAAAAACTAGAAACAAAATTGCTGGATTTTTTTGCACTAGTTTTCAAGGTGATATATTACAGTAATAAGAGTTTCCTTACAGAAAGAGTTTCCTTACAGAAATGCTTATGCAGCATTTCTCATTTAAAAGGGACAATACCTTTGCTGACTATGAGCTTCACTTTGGGAATGTTTTAAAAACAGGGAAAGCAGCCTTGTGTCTTAGAATTGTTGGCCCACATGAAGCCACCAGTAGGGTGTTCATGACTGGGCTCCAGTGTGGTGATATATTAATATAATTGTTTTCCCCCCTTTAAACATGTGATAACTTTAAATATAATTGCAATATAAGGTAGTGGATTATTTTCGTGAAGAGTATATTAATGATGATTTGTAAAATAGTTTATTGCCCAGAAAGAATTACTTAACAGTGTTAACAGGAACAGAGATTTATGGGGAATGGGAGGTGGTGATGTGGGCATTGAGAAAGAGCACATGTGCTAAGAGCTACTTCACACTTATTTGTGATCAGTGATAGTGAAGCAATTCTGAGGTAACGTTATGCCTACTTGTATTCTTACAAGCAACAACATGACTATCTGCCTGTTGAAGGATGCAGCAGCAGACCTTAACAATGTTTGGATTCCTTTCTTTTCTGCATTCTGATATAATTTTCTCCACATGCCCCCAAATCTTCCATAATGATGCCCATATGAGAGAAACAAGAAAGATAAATCTGTTGATAAACTGAAGTTTGGTTTCTCATGACACTTGCAGTTGCTAGGCAGGTAAAGATTTCAGTATTCTGTGCCCACTTCTCCCAGACACCCACTGAGAGAGCAAAACCTCTGACATCCTGAGGTGTGGGAGGGTGTAATTTACAGGTGCCCAGAGCCTGCTGTCTGCGCTTTTCATTGCATCTTCTTAGGGAAGAAGGACAGTGCAGTTTCAAAACTGGAATAGTGATTATGGCCTTCTGATCTATTGCTGCCTGTCGGGCATGTTAAAAAAGAAAAGGAAGACAAGTTTAATGCAAATCACAGTCTCTTTGTGGCAGGGTCAGCTTTGGCTGTTTCACACTGTAATAGCCTTTGGAGAAACTGTTTTTCACTTGAGTTCTTTTAGACGTTGCTTTGAAGAGACTTGATGCTTCAGGCCCAGAGTCCTTATGCGAGGCAAGGACAAGCAGGAACCCAGGTTTTTTCCGTTCAGGAAGAGAGAGCCTGTCATACTGTTAGGTTGTTAGCAAGAGTTCTCTAATACTTGACATCAAAAGTGTGCACACATCAGCTCTGCAGGGGGCTGTTTTGCAGACATATAATTGAGTTCTAACATCTTCATCTATTAGGAAATATTGGTAAAAATATTTCACAGAGTTGTTGAGGGGATTAAAAAATAAAATGTGAAAACCCCTAAAATAGTGCTTAGTACATGGTAGGAACTTGATAAGTGTTCATTTATTTAGTGGCAGATGAAAGACCAGTGTGGCCAATGTACTACATGGTAGATAAACAAGTGGGAAGGTGTGAATATTTACAGTGTGATAGTCGGACACGGCATGGTTCATGACAGTCCCTTGCATCTTCATTTATCAAACAAAGTTACTAGACAGCCAGCCTTGGGAGAGGGTGGTGTGGGATATAGAGAACAGGGCTCAATATGGAGAAAGTGGTCCTGGGTCTGTTAACGCTGACACACAACAGCCTCTGTAGTTTGCTTGCGAAGTGCTCAGCCGCACATGTGCGGTTATCTGGTGAGATAGTGAGAGCATCACACCCCGTACAGGGAGCAGTGCAACTGACATGGTCAAATGGGGTTAAAGAGAAGGCTGACCAGATTGTCTTCTGATACTCAGAAACCAACACCAGGCTTATGAAATAGGCTGTATGGGTTTGATACTTTTTGGTTTTTGATGCCTTCAGGAGGTGCAGGAAGGATTATGGGTGTAAGTTGTGGATTCTCATTCATTTCTAATTGCAGGAGGAAACAGGGCTAACTGGGGGCATTCGTGGGTACAGCCGTCCTGTCTAGGTGAGGAAAAATCTGAGAAATATCGTTGTGAGTTGCCTCTGCTCTTTTCAGGGCTGGTATCTTGAATGCTTTTCAGATTAGGCCCTGCTTCTGTTTCTGTATCCAGGTACAGTGCTGAGTCTGGGGGAAATTATAACCATTCATCAGTGTGATCCAGTCTCTATTGGTAATGCCCTGGCACCAGGAGTACCTCTTCTAGCAGGTAGCCTTGAATATTCTAGAAGCTTGCTTTCAGTTCAAGAGTATAGGTGTATTGAATATCTTTCTAGAATTCAGAGCCGTCTTAGGTGTACAGGGAGGGCAAGGCTGGCAGTCTCCCAGAGCGAAGAAGGCCTAGGAATGTCCAGACATTTCTTCTCCTTTCTCTCTGACCTGCCCCCAATCCAAGCTAATCTTTGCTGGGCCTGATGTTCAATTCTTATGTATATCCTTTAATCCCCATTTTACCTCTCTTTCTTCTTAAAGGGAGAAGCTGGGATATTTGCTGATTGTTGTATCTTAATTATGTCTATGAATTAGTTGGTAGGAACATTGGGGTCAATACTAAGTCTGTGAAGCGATGTGAATGGCAAACTGGGGCCCCAGTGCAAAATCCCTGGATCTTTCCCTATTTTATAACAAAGAAGAGATCCCTTCCTTTACTTAGGAGGACTCTAGTTGAACAGCACCTCCTCGTTCTAATGTCTGTGCCACCACTGGTGATTCATAAACAGACCTTTGTGGGTATGCCTGAGGGTTAGGGTGTTTGGTGAGTGTGAACCCAGTAGAGTCAGCAGGGGAATCTGGAGACAGAAAATCTGGTGCTTTCTCCACCACCTCTAGCTCTCTGGGCCAAATAACATTATTAGCCTGAATTGCAATTGCTTTACCCATAAAATGAAGAGTTAAATTAAAAGATCTCTAGTTCCGAAATTCTGTCTCAATTGTCACAATTTGCCCATCCATTCAATGCATGTTTATTGTGATTCTTTGCTCCAGGCACTATGTTTATAGCTTACACAGAATATAGTTTATAGAATCAAAATATGTTGTTTGCTTCTTTCCATGAAAAGTGATCTGTTTAAAATTTCCGAAGGAGCTTCTATGTTTAATCTTTTCAAAACCTAACCAATTTGCCCTTACTGCAATGTAGACAAGTGTTTTCAACTTTAAAGAGATCAGAGTCTCCTATTTTTCCAGATTATAAAATATGGTCACTTACATATACAGATGACTAGATTATTTCAGAAATAGACAAGAATGGTTTGTCTAAATAGATATTTTTAGAATGTTAAAGGTGAATTGACTTTTTCTATTTAGTTTTCATACAGTTTTAACCTCATGAAAATATGTTTATATCTCAAAATTATTATAGGATCATAATCTATAACTGTACTGTACAGAATGTCTAAATGCATAATTTCTGTGCCCCCATCTCAAAATTTAATTAGAATCAATTTAGCTGGCAGAGTTGAGATTTTGATGTCTTATTTTATATTTTAGTTATTTATCTTCTTAGAACCTCAATGATACCATGAAATTTTCCTTTATAGCACTTATCACCCATGATAGTTATGCATTTATTTGTGTGATCGAATCATGCTCTCTCTACCTTGAGACTAGAAGCTAAAATATAGGTTCCAGGCGCTTATCCCTGAAACACTAACTCAGAATATCTAAAAAGAGGGTCTTAAGAATATTTTGTGATTCTTCAGTTGACACCATAAACCCTGATTTGGAGATCTCAGGTAGCAAAAACAGATGCCAGCTTTCAGCTTTCAAGATTTGGATTACTTCAGTGAATACATTTAACACCGTATTAGCCCATTCTCACACTGCTATAAAGAAACACCTGAAACTAGGTAATTTATTTTTTTTAAAAAAGAAGAGGAATAAGTTTAATTGGCTCATGATTCTGCAGGCTGTACATGAAGTGTGGCTGGGGAGGCCTCAGGAAACTTTCATCATGGTGGAAGGGGAAGCTGGCACGACTTACATTGCTGGAACAGGAAAAGGAGAGAGAAGGGGCAGGTGCTACATACTTCTAAACAACTGGATCTCCAGAGAACTCATTCACTATCATGAGAACAACAAGGAGGAAATCTGTCCCCATGATCCGGTCATTTCCCACTAGGAGATTGCAATTCAAATGAGATGTGGGCAGGGATACAAATCCAAGCTATATGAAACACCAAACCATAATTTAGTCTTTGATTCATATATCCTTTGGAAAGACTTCTGGATATAAGTTAAAGCTATTGGTTTCATGTTGTATATCCTTGAAAGGTCATTAAGCGAAAAACTGTAACAAAGTATTTATAAAAATTGAAAAATGGATGGGTGGTTTGTTGGTGATGGGTTTGTTCATTTCTTCTGGTGGGAAATGGGAGGTCCATATCAACAAGGCAAGATACAATAAATGGGTAACATTTTTTTGTATTGATTATATCTAGCAAAGGTGTTCTTAAGTTAAAGAAAACCTCATTTGAAGCCCTAGAAAGGAGGAAAGGCAATGGATCTCCAGTTTTAGATATCAACCTTCTGGAGCAGCCCTGGCCAATAGAAATGAAATGCAAGTCACACATATAATTTTAAATTTTATAACAGCCACAGTAAAAAGAACTTTAAAAAGTAAAAGAGGGAAAAATAGGCAAAATTAATTTTGACATATTTAACACAGTATATCTAAAATATTGTCATTTCAATATGTAATCAACATAAGAATTATTAATTTGGTATTTTATATTCTTTTTTGGAACCAAGTCTTCAAAATCCAGTGTGTCTTTCACATTGACAACATATAATAACAAGCATTGACAATGTATTGAGCACTTACCACTTGCCACCTGTTATTGTAAGCTCTTTAAATGCATGACTTACTTAATCCTTTCAGTCACTCTATGAGGTGGTAGGTACTAGTGTTATCCCCATTTTATAGATGACGAAACTGAGGCGCAAAGGGGTTAAGAAACCTTTCTAAGGGCACAGAGCAAGTAAGTGGCAGAGCTAGGATACATTCTCAGCAGTGCAACTCCAGAATGTTTGAAGTTAACCAGGAGGCTCTCCTGCCCCCGGTTAACACAATCCTGCCTGATAGGAAACTGAATGAGTGGAATCTTGCCAAAGGGACTCAAAGCAAGTGATTTAGCATAAATTTAAACCCCATGCTCTTTCCCATAGTGTTAATAGAAAAAAGCAAGAGGTCATACTGGCTGCTTTAATCACGATTTTGTCCCTATTGAATATGAAGACTTAGCTATGTATAGAAATTTTCACTTAGGAGTTTGGGTATTTCTATATATATGTATATATGCGTGCAAATAAGTGTTGTCTTATATGTTTTCCAAGAGAAAGAGGATAAGAAAATCCTTTAACTATTTAGGAGATACATTTTCTGATCTATAAATATCTAACCTTTCAAAGAATTGTAAGGGGGTATTTCAGTTGCCAAAATAACACATTTTAAGTCTTTGTAATTCTGTTTATCATCTGGTGGTTTATCTAGCCATGGACTGAATGTTTAAACTTAAAGAATGACCATGTATTAAAACTTCACTCTAAAACTGATCCACCAGCCAAGAGAGTGACTTACCTGAAGATGTGATTTTGTGCTTCTGTGCTTTTGCCTGACAACTTACCTAGTTGGGCTCCCTGTCTTCATGTAAGGTCTCTTATGGGATCTTGTCCCACGATCTCACTGGTCACTTGCTTGTCTACTGCCTTTCCAGCCTATTTATTTAAAAATCTACTCCCTTTCACCACTGTTGGGCATGTACCTCTCACTAGACACCACTGTATGTTTATTTCTATCATAGTTTTTATCATGTTGCATTGGAGTAGTAATTACAAATCTCCCACCTGCATGCCACTCCATGGATCTCTTAGAGATGTGTGAACAGGGCTGTATTTCGTTCGCTATGTGTCTCCTTTGCCCCGTAATTGATGTTGAAACAAATGGTCCCAATATAATGTTAATATGATGATCTAGGTCTTAGGAGTTAGGTACTCAATTCTGGGGTACCTTACTCCTAAGTGACTGGGGATGGAGAAAAAGGTTTAGGTAAAAGTGAAACTCTATTTAAGAAGTAACCCAAAATGAAGCTGACAATTTTGTCTCAGGGTACATAGTATTTTAGATAAGGATATCTTTTTTTTTCTTTTCTTTTCTTAAAGGAAAAAATTTAAAGCTTAAATCTCTCATTTTGTTTTCTAGACATTTTATTATTTGTTTTTGACACTTTATACTTTAAGGGTATATTCCAGAGCTGCAGATTATTTTGCTTTGTCATTATTGAATCTGAAGACTATCATGCTTGTTTAGGCGTCTCCAGTGGATTTGGACGTTTTTATGAGGATGTCTATTTGTGTGCAAAGAAGCATTTCCATATATGTCTTTCAAAACAGAACAAATCTCAATCTTAAGATATTTTTCAGATTTGGCCAGAGCATCCTTATGTTATACTGATTGCATAAAAACAAGGGAATGTATTACCTCTAAGTTGAAGAAGAGAGGCCCTACATTAGGCACCTGAGTGTCAGAAGGGGGTTATCAAGAAAGGGTACAGTTAATACATAAGTCAGTCCTGATTGAATTAATTAATCAAGAACTACAGGTTTGAAAAGAGAAATGGGTGCCTGGAGAAGGACATCATCTAAATTGGCATCTCGGAATATTAAAAAAGGGAATAGCTGGTGTGTGCACCACAAATTATAGAACTCTTAGGCTCCTGAAGGTTATCTCACTTTTTCTGTCTTTTCCTCCTTCTTACCCAGGGTTCAGCATGCAAGGTTATTTATTCATTAAAATCCTGTCTTTTTCTGATTTGTTTTTTCAGGGGTGGTTGGGGGCTCGTAGTGATAGAATTTTCCAGTTCTCCTAGGTGTCTTTGCTTTTCTATCCTGGTGCTACTGACCATGTGAACTGTGACAAAATTCCCTTCTAATCTTTGGTTACTGTTTAATTCCCCTCCATGTGCTTCCGAGTTAACATTTAGCGTGCTTGGGCAGGATTGCCTTGGCTCAGCATAAAACTCTGTCAGCATCGGTTAGCTGTGACTTCAGAGTTGGGTTTTATTGACATTTTACATGCCAGAGTTGATTTTGGAAATTGCCTCTGTTACCACATCCTTACTTCTGATCCTAATGGGAAGCCAACATTTGCTAGGTTATTGGCAGCAGGAGGAACCTGTGTCCCCACAGCCTTGAGTTTTGACAGTGAAGAGAAGGTAGGTACTCAATAAGTATTTATTGAATTAATGCATTTTGGTGCTCTCAGTTCTGATTTTGAAACATTTTCTGTTTCATTGACGCTCATGTTAAGAAAACAAAGCCTTTCCCAAACTTATTTAATACAAAAACTTTAAAGAATAATGAGAAGAGAGAACGAACAGACACAATTGTTAACTGATGCATGACTAATGGTCCCATATTTAAAAGAACATTAGCTATGGCAGGTTGCTTTTCTGGATTTCCCTTTATGCTTTATTTATTGTGGAAATTTGTACACAAAGGTGTACATAGATAGTGTAGTATATATTCATGTATTTTCTGAACTTCAAGAATTATCCACATTTTGCCAATCTTATCCATGTCTGATTTTCCTTTTTCCTATGGTACATTTAGGCAAATCCTAAATATTGTGTTATATTACCTCAAAATACTTCAGTATATATTCTAAGGATTTTTTAACCAAATTGTCATGACATGTAACATAAGGAGTAATCATTTCAAGAATTAGTATCATCCAGTGAACCTGTATTACAGTGTTTCTGATGGTTTCAAGGAAGTATTTGTTGGCTCTAGAGACTTGATTAGATTCTGGCCTGTTTATTTGTTTATTTGCTTTTTTTTTTTTTTTTTTTTTTTTTTTGGCAAAAATGTCTCATAGCCGGGGCTGTGTCCTTTTCTCTCCTTTCAAGAGGGATGTGTTGTCTGGCTCTCCCTCTTCCAGCGGCACTGCTGAAGTTACCTAGATCAGGAAGTTCAAGTGCTGTCGGCCTGATCCCATTTGAAAGTTCTCTATCACGGCCGGGCGCGATGGCTCACACCTGTAATCCCAGCACTTTGGGAGGCCAAGGTGGGTGGATCACAAGGTCAGGAGATCAAGACCATCCTGGCCAACACGGTGAAACCATTAAAAAAGTTCTCTATCAAGCTTTCTCTGATGGATTTAGCATCCATTGATGATCCCTGCCTAGGTCTATTATTTATCTTAAAAATTAGAAAAATCACAATTTCTCATTGTGATTCTGTCATTTCTTGTACATTTATTGGCCAAATTCTTCTATAAAGAACATCTACCCATCTGCTTTTTGATTACCTTGAAATACACTTTTTACAGGAAAAGCAAGATAAATGCTTGATACTTTCTCCTTATTTATTACATTTTGGAATCATAAATTTGTTCCCTGGCAACCGGCAGTAAGGAATAATTAAAATTTTCCCATAAGTATCATTATGAACTCTTGAGTTTTTATATATTAGATGTCTCAAACCACTGCATTTTTTTTCCTCTTTAATTGCCCTGTCTTAGGTCACTTTGACCCCTGTGTCTTTTTGACACAGCCAAATTAGCTTTTGATGGGCCATGGATTTAAAATCTCTAATCTTGCTTACTGACTTATGAAAGCTATTTGAAATTGCTCTCTGAGCATCCTGACCCTTTGATTCAAGCAAGTATCATGGGACTGAGGGGAAGCTATGAAGTCTTTCACCAAATGTTACCATATTCAATCTCTTCATTTTGAGGAGAAAAGATTAGAAGATAGCTTTGCAATATGATCTGCATGGCAGTTTTTGATGTTAAAGTGAATATACTAGAACAATTTTCTTATAGAATGGGATATAGTAAAAGCCCTGGTCTGAAGTCAAACAGCCCTCGCTCCAAATTCCTGCTTGACCACTTCCAAGCCATGCAGCTTGGCCAAGTAACTTACGTTCTATGTGTTTTAGTTTTTCATTTTCTAAAGTACACATACATGGTAATAATACTTGCTTCTTAAAACAGTTGTGTGGTTAACTTGAAGCAATAATGTTGAAAACACCCAGCACAAAGCTGACCACATGGGAAGTGCTTTGTAGTGGTAGCGTAACAATGGTAGCAAGTCATATCCCTGTGATTTGGCAGTAAATCTGGATATCTGTTACTTCACTCTGTACAAACATGAAGGGAAGTTTTCTAAGAAAACAAGGTTTTTCTTTCATTTTCATTATGCAGGTCTTGAATTTCCTGCATTGCTCTATTTGTGGGAACTGAAATAAACATTTTCTCAGCCCAAGCATCATGTGACTACTTCTTATTGCTAGTTAGCCTTGTGAAACCTCAGATGAAAGTATATTAACTCAGGGTCTGGTAGAACTGTTCAGCAAAGCTAAGCAGACATTATTTAAAGAAAATGCTCGTTCCCTTTTGCTGGACACACAGTTTCTAAGATCCATATATCGTGCTGCTAAGTAGTGGGTTTGGGATGCTCTCCATATAAATGAAATTTTCTAGTCAGCTGAAATTCAAACACTAAACGTTAAAATATTTTAGCAGCTGCTGATATAAATTGTACTAAAATGTAACTGTTTTAAGCAGAAGCAATTTAAACATCTTTTCACTTTTTCTGTATGACTGCATCAGTCAGCTGTTGCTCCATAACAATCAATTACACAACTCAGTGGTTTAAAATAATTTTCATTCATTCTCATTCTCTGCGATAGAGATCGGCTGGGCATGTTCTAGGCCAGGCCTGACTGCATGACTCTACTTCATGTTGCAGGCCTGTCTGGGTTTAGGTCCTCACTGTGGATTAAATTTAGATCTGTTCCACAAATGGTTATTCTGAGGGCCCAGTCTGTGGGAAGCAAACCAGTGAAGCTTTTCCTGTGGTCGTGGTAGGAGTGCAAGAGGTCTAGCCCAACTGTACAAGCGCACTTCCGGTGTCAACTGAAATCACATCTGATTCCATTCCGTTGGTCAAAGGAAGTCAATTACTGAGCCTAATAGCAGAGCAGGGGAAGTATACTTATTCCATGAGGTGGGTAGGGAAAAGTGATTATTTGACAAAAAGCAATCTAATTTACCATACTAAACTAAGCCATCGGTATGATCCTCTAACAAGGTCCTATACTATATATAGCTATTATTCATACCTTTAATATCCCTGCCGTCAATTCCGACTTTTCATCTTGTTCATTCTGTGTCACAGATAACCATGTCTTTTAAGAATTATGTTCAGGTAAAGATAAATAAATTCTGCATGAGGATTTTAAGGCCTTCTGGGGAGTGCAGCTTTGCTTTCATAGCTATTTTGGATGTCTGGTAGCCTTTTAAATTTTTTTTTCACTTTAATCATTTTGTTCCAAAAAGAATCAGAGATGTTGCCAGAAATTTGATGTCTGGGTATAAGGGGTTAAGCTCAATATGTAAAGGTAAAAATTTTTAGGAAATAGCGGTTAATTCATTATGTTATTATAACTGGGTCATACATTATACTATTCTGTATTTTACATTCTAATCTTATATCTATAACCAATTCACAGAACAACCAGGGGAAAGTTACCTAATCTCTAGGTACTTGTATGTAAAACCAACGGAGATGATAGATGTGAGAGCCTGAGGCAATTATGGTGGTATTCACATATCAAATAAAATTATTTTCAACGATGTTAAGATCATATTAATATAAAATTCTACCGATTCCTAATTCGTAATTAATCTGCCTGAACTACATTGAAATTTACTTTACCTTAGTGCAATTGAATGAGAAAGGGATTATTTATAATATTTATGTTATGACCTCTCTGAAAAGAAGTACATTATTAAAATTAGAATATCTGGGGCTACAATTATGCTAATTAGAATTAGTGCTAATTTCAAGGGTGCTTAATCTATTAAAAAAACAGACCCAATGGACTTTAAATTGACCACCTCCATAATAAAAGGAATAAAGTGGTTTTTATTTAAACACATTCTAGAATAAATGATACTTCCTTAATTTAAAATCTATTTCTAGCTAAGTCACATAGGTAGGATTTTGCCCGAGTTTAAAAATTATATATTTTTCAGATGCATGAATTAACACTACCAGTCTCAATTGCTTCTGATATAAAACGTCTCAACGAGTACTGTGGTGGTTAGTATTTTTCTCTCCTTTCTCGTTTTTTTATAGTAAACTATAAGCCTTAAATTGTTCAATGTAATGTAATCTGAGGAGAGAGAGTTCACCACTATCCATAAAATACCTCTACGTCTCCTTTAGTTAAGGGTTAAATATTAACAGTGCATTCTTTGTAGGCTTTTTCAGTATTTTACAGGAAGAAAAAAGAATTTTGTAACAAACAACAGTTATGAGATTTGATTTCATTTACTGGGAAATCCCAGCTTGCCTAGGGGTTGCCAATCCTATTATCCCCCGGTAAAGGCAGCAGGGAAAGGTAGATTTTGTACCACAGCAACCACCCCAACTATTTCTAGCTATTCTTCCCTTTTTTTTCTTCTGGCTTTTCTGAGAATTACCAACTCTCTACGTGGCTTGTTGCTAATTGTTCAAACCCACAAATGGGGGCATGGTGGTGGCTGTTATTTCCTCTACTGACATTACTATAACATATGGGAATCTCAGGGTTAACTGTATATTTGAGATCTCACTAAGCATGGTTGCATTAGCATAGATTTCCTCTCCAGTCATGACAAAAGTTTTTTAAAAAGTTTTTCAAGTTCCATATTCCCTCCACATCTACCCTTGCTACCATTTAGTGCGTGTCTATTCCATGCCAGGCACTGTGCTAAGAACTCTACGAATATAATGTCATGTAATTCCCATGACTCTCCATGGTAGGTGCTCTGATAACATCCATTTGTCACATGAGGATTCTGAGACTGGGAGAACCTTCAGCGATTTTCCCAGTTTGTCACAGAGCTGGTAAGAGGCAGAGCAGGGCCCCAACCCAAGTCTGTCTCTGGACTCCTGAGCACTAGGAGCTATTGCCTGTTACTCTCTGATCCTCCTCTTTTGGTCTTCACATTTTATACGATGATACCTTAGGTAGTTTTTTCCTCTTTTTATTATTGAGCCCCAAGTCCAATTTACCATCTTTCTTTTTGACCCCTTCAAGAGAACAGCTACGAATAAATTATTTAATTTAATCAGCATTTATTAAATATCAGCTGTCTCTGGAGTATTGTGACGGGCACTGGAAGATTTATTTTTCTGTCTACAAAACATTGGTGATAACTGATAAAATACATAAAATAAGATAGGGATAAAAATAAATTGCAAGACCTTTAAGACATAATGACTTTCCTCCAGGGACCTTTCTAGAGGAGTCCCACGTGAGAGTGGTTCTTCCATGTTCTTGTTTTGTCTACTTGGCCTGCTGTGCAGGGCATAATGAGTGTCCCATCCGCACTTTCTGTTCCAGGCTTCCCTTGAGGACTGTGTCCTCACCCTGAGTCTGAGATGCCAGGCACCCTGATTAGTGACTGTAATAACCAGCCTCTCCTCAAAAGTTGGTAGTGTCAGGGATGTCTTCACATGGATTGTCTTGTTTCCATGTGAAATATTGTCATAGAGCCCTGAGAAGTAGCTGTCACGTGGAAACTGAGTCATGCTTGCCTGCATTCTGTGTGTCTCCTCCAAACCTCACTACTTCCTTGAATTGCCCACAGGATTCACATTCCTGTCTGACTTCGGGTTCCTTCTTCCTGTTTCGCTTCTTCTTTCGTGGCCTTTTTGCACCACTACCCGCCTTCCTCTCCCAGCACTTTTGTTACTAGCTTATCCTTCTTGTCTTCTCAGACGTCAGCTTCCTATCCGTGGCCTATGGGCTACTTGGAGGGCCCTCCAGAAATGCATCTCAACAGTTGTTCATGTCCTTTAACAATTTCTTTCATATTGTTGAGCAGATGGAACTATTATTTAAGTCTGTTCTCATTCCTCACACCCCACAAATCTACACAACACAAGTGTTTAGTGACATAAGTATAAATATTATTGAAACATCAAAATATCTTGCTGTCTCCATCCAGTTGCTAGTTCACAGCATTCAGGTGACAGTGGCTGTATTTGTAGAGCCTTAGGAAAATGACATAAGACGTTTTCTTTCCCAGTGGTCGTCTCATGTATTTGGATATACCAGTTGTGTCAATATGCACTGAACAGAGGAGCTGTGTCATCCATGCCTCACAGAGGTGAAAACAAAAGTCTACCATAAGGTCTGTCTGCCGTTAGCCAAATGGGAAGTGATGCCCCTGCACATTGAGTACATAGCCAACCATAACCTCTTCTTGAGCAACTTAAGTTGGCACAGGAAATCTGAGACATGACTAAATGACCTGTCAGAGAAGAATTTCTGAAATGTTGTTTAAACAAAAACTGGCAGAAATGTAACATTTCTCTATCAGTGCAAGAAAACATCCTACATGACAAGGAAGCTCAAAATTTTGTTTATATAAAAACTTTTTTTTATTACTTAAGTTTTGTTAACATTTATCTTTTTACATAGGGTTGCTAAAGTTAGTGAATAAATTACAGGATGCCCAGTTAAATTTTAATTTCAGGTAAACAGCAAATAGATTTTTAGTATAAGTAGGTCCCATGAAATGTTTTTGACATACATATACTAAAAACTCATTTACTATTTATCTAAAATTAATATTTAGCTGGGTATCCTATATTTTATCTGGCAACCCTACTTTTAAGAAAATCTGATAATCCATATTTACCTAATAGGTGAATCAGAATATTGATTCTTTTCTGAATGAAAATAATGTATTTTTTTAAATTGCTCTAATTTTAGTTCCTTTAATAGAAACTAATTTAGATAACTAAGGAAGCATAGGAATTTAAAGGCTGACCTATCAGAAATAACTTCAGCTACATTAGATTAAAAATGAAGAGAAGGTGGCTCACGCCTGTAATCCCAGCACTTTGGGAGGCCAAGGTGGGTGGATCATGAGGTCAGGAGTTCGAGACCAGCTGGCCAATTTGGTGAAACCCTGTCTCTACTAAAAATACAAACATTAGCCTGGTGTGGTGGTGGATGCCTGTATTCCCAGCTACTCGGGAGGCTGAGGCAGAAGAATTGCTTGGAGGCGCAGGTTGTAGTGAGCCGAGATCACACCACTGCACTCCAGCCTGGGCAACAGAATGAGGCTAGGTATAAAAAAAAAAAAAAAAGGTGAAGAGAAGGAATCTCTGAAATAGGAAAGTAGGATTTATACCCAATATTCAGCCAAAATCTGTTTTTAACTTCCACCCATTGCTCCTGAGTCTGCCCTCTGGAGGCTATAGAATATAATGAAGAAGATGATGTTAATGATAGCCAGCACTTGCTGTGACCAATTATGTGCATTATTCTATTAGTTCTAATTTGTTTAATCTTTGTAACAGCCATGTGAGGTAGGTGCTTTTCTAATTTCCGTTTTACAAAATAAGAAACTAAAGCACAGAGAAGTTGATTAGCTTAACCATAGCCACATCTCTGTCAACTCTTAAAGTACCGGAGCTTTTGTAGTTTTAAAGTTCACAATTCCTTCTACTGTTTCTTCTAGTGCAAGGTCTCTAGACCCCTTTCTGTCCTCATTCAACTCTCAGCTTGCTTGTCAGTGCCCTAAAATATGTTATGGTCAGAAATTAAAAGTATACTTCATAGGTCGTATAATTTACAAGTAGAATACAGCAGGATTGTTAATGGCCTTGGTACTAAAGTTTTATTTCCAGAATTGACCCACAGATTATGTGAGTTTTGTTTCATTCTAATATTTTAATGGAGAATGTACTTTCACATAATACAGTTGGCTCAGATTGACCTTTTGGTCAGGTAAAACTTCTAGGTTCTTATCTATACAAAATGCAGGTAAGTGAAGTCTTTCTCAATTTCTATATGTACAGTTTGTTTTTTTAAACAGATGTGCAGGAATTCACTTGTATAATTTTTAGAAATTGTCTCGTTTTACCTTATTTTTCTTGCCTGCTATCATATTATATATTTCTGTTTGTTTGTTTTTTGAGACAGAGTCTCACTCTTTTACCCAGGCTGGAGTGCAGTGGTGCGATCTCAGCTCCCTGCAATCTTCGCCTCCTAGGTTAAAGCGATTCTCTTGCCTCAGCCTTCCAAGTAGCTGGGATTATAGGTACATGCCACCATACCTGGCTAATTTTTTGTGTTTTTAGTAGAGATGGAGTTTTGCCATGTTGCCCAGACTGGTCTTGAACTCCTGGCCTCAAGTGATCCACCTGCCTCGGCCTCCCAAAATGCTGGGATTACAGGTGTGAGCCAGCATGCTCAGGCATATTATATATTTCTTTATAATATATCAGAAAGGCAGTACTGGTCTGTCATTGGAGCAGAGACCCAGACTCTGCAGGAGATACATGTATAAGTGAGTGAGCTCCCTCCTGTTTCTTATTCCTGGAAATCCCTATGCCTCTGTTCTTCCTGGCTGGCTTGAGTAGACATCCCAGGGGGTGACATCAGCATGTCTATATTGTTTGGCCATTTCAGCTTTGGGGAAGAAGGTTGGAGCTGTGTTACAATATTTCTCTCCCTTATACTCGACAAGCTCTGAAATCACCTTCCTTTGATATTCCACAGCGATCCTGCCTAGTTAAATAATTTTCTTCCTAAATCGTCTCTCTATGTGCCATGCTTGTATCTGTAGCTTTGATAAAGTTTGTCTCCAAAATAATAAGACTTATAATACCTTGTTCTTGGTAATCGAGAGAGTTAATAATAGGAAAAAGTATTTACCTGGGGAATTGTAGATCATTTGTATTTCATACAAAAAAATGACAGCTCTAGTCGTCTTGGATGTAGCTTGGTGCAGAATGTTTTGAGAGAAATAGGGTAGAGTGTAGTGAGACAAAAGATGCCTTTTTGTGTTTGTTTTCAAGGAAAGCTCAGATTTAGATATAAACTAATTATCTTCTAACATTCAAAAAATATGAGAGACAAAATCTTATTCAGGGACCTGATAGTTCTAAAATTTTATGAAAAATTGGATAAATTTATATATATTTAGTTGATTCATATTATACCATTTAGTAGAGAACAATTTTGTATATTTTTCATCATTATCAATATTTAGTATAATATCTATGCAGATGCATTTAATAAAAATAGAATTTTACTCACTAAGGCTTGCATTTCTTGAACTCCTGACCTCAGGTGATCTGCCCGCCTTGGCCTCCCAGAGTGCTGGGATTACAGGCGTGAGCCACCATGCCTGGTCTAGGCTTGTATTTCTAATAAATACCAAACATAAAGTGATCAACACTTATTCTCTTTCTAGGACTGCTTTGATATGTCTTAGCTACCTATTATACATCAAATTTATTATTTTTTGACAACTCTATTAACTGATAAATTTACTGATTATAATTGTTATTAAAATGAATAACATCTTATAAAAATTTGAGAGTGTTATTCATAAAATTACAAGTGCTGCATTATCCAGTGCTTTGTAGCATCAACATTCAGCCTAGAATGTTGCCGTGATGCTGCATTTAAATAACTGACATGTTAAAAAATACACACACACACACACACACACACATTAATAAATCATACGTGCTCTTTGAAGGTAATCTGTTACACACTATGGTTTAAAACATGGTTTTATAATGCATGATACCACAACTCATTTTGGAATGCTTATGAATGATTTATTAGTGAAAGACATTTTCTAAACACGTATTCCATCACTCTTAAGCATACAGTAGAAACGATACGTAATTTTCTGTTTTATAAATGATACATCTATAAAAGACATGTTAGTTTCTATAAATATTTAAAATATTTTTGTAGTATAAAAAGTATAAAATGAAAAATATTCTAATTTGGGTTTCATTTTATATGTCTTTCCCATAGTAGTCAATGTAAATACTATTCTTTTTTGTGTTTAATGTTCAGAAGGAGCCCAGATATATTGTGTTTTTTGCTAGTATGATATTTGGCTTTTATAGCATTCTTCTTTTTGGGATAACTTAATTTACCATGTAATGGTCCATGCTGGGGTGGAGCAAAGATGTATCCAAAAGGTGACTTTTATTAGAAAAGTATACTGCTTTAGGGTTTTGAGCTTCTGACTACTGGTAGATAGTAACCTTATTTGCTGAATATCAGTTGTCATTCAGTTACTCTTTCCCTGTCTCACTGGCTTTTCTCTCCCTGTTTCCCATTTTGGGTTTATACTAAATAAAATCAAACATCTAAGTACTCTACTTACTATATACACCTTGCCATTTATGTTTAACAAGTCTCTTACGGGAAAAAATGTTCAAATGATGCTATCTCTGTTATATGCTATTTGAAAATATGCTTGTCAACCTTAAGAAACAGTATATTCAGTCAACTCTTGATTAAATGTAGTATTCTTTCTTGAAAAATAAAACCCAGTGCTCTGTTTAGTTCTTACCTACATTATAGTCTGAAAATAAGACTTATGACAAATTGTTGTAAACTTAATTTCAATTTTAAATGAAAAATGATTTCTAAAAAAATCTCATTTTGTTTCATAAAACCCTGAACACACTTTATGCAGAATTTAGGACTCATTTGTAACCATAAAGGAATAATAACCAAACTTCCCAACAAGATGAGGGTTTGGGGAAATATGAATTAAACCAGCTACCTGGAGAATGTCCAAATATTGCAAAACATATTTTGAAAATATCAAGTGGGCCTTAGGGTGGAATTCCATAAATAATCACAAAAGCCAGATGTCTTTGATCATGAAATAATTTGTGGAAGTGTGCCAAGGTGTTCTAAACTTTCCTCATCTGTTTTTTAAATAAGCCATTTAATATGAAAATGGGTTCCAAAAAATTTAACAATTTTGCCAAATTCAGTTTGTCTTTATTAACTGATTCCCCAAATTCTAAATTAATGAAGAATATGACTTTAAATATTTTAAGGAACCTCCAGTTCTTTTTCTTAATCAACTCAAATTGGCAAATATTTATTGTGTGTTTATACACTCTTTCAAGGGGTCATAAAAGTAAAAAAAAAAAAAAAAAGAAAACCCATACTGTTTACCTTCAAATTATTGAAAAATTTTCCAACAAAGTAGTTTCATGTAGTATTTAATATAATTCTTTAAATGGCTACCTGAAAATATTTTTAGCATAAAAGTCAACAAATATTTTAGGTGTTTTTCTTCACTGTAACAAATTCTAGGAGAATATAGAAAAAGTGTCAAATGTAGCACTTCTTTTTGACAAAGTAATTTTTTGTTATATAGTCTGAAAGATAAGATAAAATATCAGATAGTGTAAGGATATGAGTAAATAGTAATTGTATTATGATTTTAAGTTGCGTAAAAGCTCACAGAAAATGGAAGTTAGTAGTCACTATATTATTTCAACAGTTCTTTTGGACTAAAAGAGCTAATTGACATTATAGTATTCATTTCTGTAGCTTTTTTTAAAAATAAGGACAAAGTTTAGCCTTACTTATGTTTGCATTATCAAAAGTTTCATTGTGACTATGCCTGTGAATGGGGGAGTGTGTTTATATCCAGGTTGAAGTACTTTATAATGAAAATCTTTGGTTCAGAAATTAATGTTGTCATACCATTTTTTAAGATAGGCTCAAAGTCTGTTGTTTGCCGCCGATGAGTATGACCCAGAATTTCGGAGCTAGTTGTATTTACCTTTACAGAATTCAGTGAGTTATATCTGAATTTCCTACTAAGTTATATAACTTGTCCGAGGAAAGACTTCATCTTAGTGTTAAGGTTTCTAACTTATCTCCAAGTCCTCCCTCTAGATGATGATTCCTCTACAAACTTCCTCTTCATTACTGTCATTGCTGAGCCATCCAAAGCAGGGAACTGCATGTGAGGCTCCCAATAGCTCTCTGTTGCCTGCAGAAAACATTTATTAGCACCAACAAAAAGTCACTCCTCCAGCCTTGCCTCTCTTTCCCTGCAAAAATTATTTTTATGAGCAGACTCTGCATTTTGGGTGTTGTTGGTACTTTCTACTGGGTGAATACCTTCTTTTAAGTGTCTGGCTCAACTACTAGGTCTTCAGTGTCCTTCCTGGACCCCACTGTTACATTTTTCCGCAATCAGTGTTTCCACATTTACTATAGCGTAGTATAGATGGTGTATCAGGAGAGTTCAGTCAGGGACAGAAACCACAACAGTTACTTGAGCAGAGATACATCAATATAAAGAATTGTTAGCTAGGTAGAAAGGTGATACCTAGGAAACTGACAAGGCAGGAAGAGAACCCTAAGGGATCAAATGTGTTTCAACTTCAGGAAAGAAATTGGGTTTATTGAACTTAGAAACTTAGAGGAGGAGCCCTATAGAGCTGAAATAGATCTCTGAGGAGAGAATACTGCTCTGCTACTGCTGCTGTAGCTGACTTCAGACGATGGTCCCTGTGGGCCTGGGATCCAGCTCTTTAAGGAAGGGTGGCCAGCCGGCTGGTGGTGAGATCTCTGGGTAGAGGCTGAGGTCAGGATGAGACTGGATTTGCAAGTGAGAAATTTGGCCAACTGGATTGAAATGCTGCTAGAGAGAACTGCCTCTGCCCAGATGAAGTGTTGCCTGGGTAACACACGAACCATAGACAGACAGGAGGCAAAATGGAAACATCCATAGACAGGAAGGAGGAGTATGTCCCTTCTCCCTCCTCAGCCTTGCAGTCTCCCATTAGTATCCCTATGGCAGATCTAGGAGCCAGCAACTGGCAAAGCAGAAATGAGGTTTGCAGAATTGTTAGCCCAGCATCACAGAGCAGGGTGAATTTGCAGCTGATAGACAATGGTTTAATAACTGATACAGTAGAATAAAGCCTTCTTCCTGTTTGGCTGTGAATCCCTTGATATAGTAGTTGTGTCTTATATATTTGCAATTTCTAAATATCTAAAATCTAAATCATTTTATAACTCATTTGACAGGAAAACTTAATCTAACCTGTGGATATAATACTCATTCATGTTGCTACAAAAATATTAGTCCTACCTGAATACTCACCCACATCTGCCCAGGCAGATGTGAGGGTTTGTAATACGCGATATTTAGCCCAAATTATTTTTTAAAACCTAGAGAAATTCTTTTTTATTTTTAATGTGAAAGTCATGTGAAAGTACCCAAAAAGGCTTATTACATAGTAGCCAAAAGGCATGCTAAAACTCGTTTCAGATCCAACTATTTTTTTCTCTTTTATTTTTATTGGACATATCATTGTACATACTTATGGGATACAGAGTGATGTTTCAATTCATGTATAGAATGTATAACGATAAATCAGGGTAATTAGCATACCCATTATCTCAAAGATTTAAAATCCTCTCTTCCAGTTTTCTGAAAATATATAATAAATTATAATTAACCACCTTCACCCTCCAGTGCTACAGAAGAACGCTAGAGCTCATTCCCCCTATCTAATTATAATTTTGTATCTGTTAACCAACTTCTCCCAATCCTCCCCTCTCCCATCTCCTCCCCAGCCTCTGATACAGTCCTACTCTCTACTTCCATGAGTTCAAAATTATTTTTAGCTCCGATATATGAGTGAGATCATGTGGTGTCTCACTGTATCTCATGTGGTATCTTTCTGTGCTTGACATATCTTGCTTAACATAATGTCCTCCAGGCTCATCCATGTTGCTGTGAATGAAAGGATTTCATTCTTTTTTATGGCTG
Source organism: Cacajao melanocephalus (assembly GCA_963573385.1). Taxonomy (NCBI): domain Eukaryota; kingdom Metazoa; phylum Chordata; class Mammalia; order Primates; family Pitheciidae; genus Cacajao; species Cacajao melanocephalus. The sequence goes on along the minus strand of CAUYLG010047049.1, from coordinate 25,819 downwards.
AATAATATTTCATTGTATACATACACAATGAAATATTATTCAGCCATAAAAAAGAATGAAATCCTTTGTTACATTACATTTTATTACATGTACTAATACATGCAATACATGCATTATTTTACATTACATTATTGTAAAGAAAATACATTTTCTTTATCCATTCATCTGTTGAAGGACATTAATGTTGATTCCATATCATAGCTGTTGTGGATAATGCAACAGGAAACATGGGGGTGCAGATATCCATTTGATACACTGATTTCATTTCCATTGGGTAAATACCCAATAGTGGGATTGTTACTGGCAGGGAATCTGTACAGGTCTGCAGCAACCTCAATTCTTGCCTCCTCAGAAGAAAGAACTCCACTGAGGAACATAGGCAAAGTGAGAGACCTAGGCAAGTTTGTTAAAAAGCTTTTGAATAGGACTGGTAGGAAGTAAAGGATACTTGGAAGAGGGCCAACCAGGCGACCTGGGAGATCAAGGGCACTGTTTGACCTTTGACCTTGGGTTTTAGACGTTTGCATGCTTCTGGGGTGTTGCCGCCCTTCTTGCATGATTTTCCCCTTGGGGTGGCCTGTCTGCTTGCTCAATGGCCTGTCAGCACTTGGGAGGGGCCGCATGCGCAGTGTGATTACTGGAGTTGTACGCACGCTTACTTGAGGCATTCTTCCTTTACCACTGGAAAATTCCCAGAGGAAGGTTATATACTAGGAAAGCTCCACCATTTTACCTCCTAGTGTGCATTTGTGAGACCACTTGCTCAGCTTTTGAGATCTTACCAGGAAGTTGCTGATCATCAGTTTCAGGTGTTTCTATCTATTGGGAGATGGCCATTTCCTGGCACCAGCTGTCACCAAATATTATTTTAGGGAGAGAATTTAACAACCTCCTGACCATCACCTGATGGTTGCCTGACATTCCTGGTGGCAGGAGCTGGGTGAGGGGCTCTCCTGCCCTGCTCATGTCTGCCTCACTACCTACTATAACAGGATTGCTGGTTCACATGGTAGCTCTACTTTTAGTTTTTATTGAGAAACTTCTGTACTGCTTTTCCTAGCTGCTGTTCTACTTACATTCGTACCAACAAAATATGAGAATTCCTTTTTGTCCACATCCTTAAAACCTGGAGAAATTCTAAATTACACAACACATCTGACCCCAAGGTTATCAAATAAGGAATTAAAGATTACAGGGTCTAACAAAATGTCTTGTGTAGTTTAGTAAAGATTCCATGAATTGATAATAGTTTGTTTACTAACTTATTGTTGTCATGCTATTTTTCAAGCTGATACTCTGGTTATAGATAGATTTTTTTTTTCACATGTAAGAATTTCTGAAGAGGTGCGTACATAGAAATATCGTGGTTTATTGGAGTTTTGGAAAAGGATATGGAAGTTCTTTTGATAGAGCCTCAGAGAAAGAAAACAGAAGATGTTTTGAATTCCCAGTAGCTATGGTGTTCAAACAGGTTATGACTCAGAAAATAATTTTCATAGTGGTTTGCAGCAAGATGAGTTCAGCAAGATGAAGGATATTTTACTTCAATCTTTGATAGTCAAGAAATTTCACTAAAATTATAAACATATAGAGGAGGAATCTGGAGTTTCATTGGTTTAATCTTTTTAACTAGAAATATGAGATAATTCTTTACCCTTCCTTTGGCAAGATTGCAAAGATAATTTTCTATTAGATTTATTTCTGTCAATATTACATATTGCTGTTGGTACATTTTTCTAAAGCTACTGTACTTTTAGTTTTTCCTCTGTTAAGGCAAGGACATACAAGTAAAAAGATGAGATTTTGGCAGGTAATTTTGAAGAAAAATAAATTGAAAGGTTAGAAAATAATTAAGAGGTTTATGCTTGTATTTCTTTGAGAAGATTGAAGACTGCTCTGAATATGTAAATACTTTTACAATTTGTGTGGCATTCCTATTGAAATAGAATCATTCTAGTTTAAGTAATAATGGAACTTTTTGACTTTTTAAAAAATGTGTTTGCATTCACATGGTGGAACAACAATTTATAGTTTAAGTCAGTCTGTTAAATTTCAGATGATTAATGTTAACCTTAATGATGCTAAGGAATTCCTTTTGTTTCTCTTTGGTCAACATTGATTGGGTCTTCCAACATGTTTAGTACACTCTGCCAGGTGCTATGGAAGATACAAGAAGGAAAAGTCCTGAAAGATAAAAATGAAGGAGAAATTAAGTAATAATTAAGAATAGTAAAAAAAAAACCTCTGTCCGAGTTGTCACATTTGTTGCCAGCATCAGATATCAACAAAGGAGCAAGCTTTCTCCTGAGGAGAGAGCTCCGTTGTGGTAAAGATAAAATCATGTTATAAGTAAAGCTACTATTTTAAAAGCAAAATGATTTTGTAGAACAAATGATGTTTTCCTACTATCATGTAACCCAAAGACACTGTTGATCTGGTTGCAAGGAATTCTGTATAGTGAACTGTCTTCTGCTAACCACTTTACTTAAAGCATTTGCCTGAAGGCTTTTTGTTTTTTTTTTGGCTTTTTAGATAGGAAGAGGTTGTAGTTGGATGGCTCACACCTCTTTGGACGCTTCATTGGGTAGTGGTCATTGTCACTGCATACCTCATGCCCCTTCAGCCCAGCCGAGTGCATGATACCTGCTGATTCTTACACTGTCACCTGAGCAAACTCATGAACCTCCAGGGAGCAGGAGGAGGAGGAAAAAGGCAGGGCCAGTGTGCCCGAGACTTTTCCTCTTCCCTTAGGTTTAGGCGATTTCTTTTTATGTTCACTTCCTAATATGTACTATGTCTCAGGACCTCAATTTACTTTCATTTTTAATTTAAAAAAATTTTAGTGGTTCATTTTAATAAAACTTTGCTACCAAAACAACTCATAGCTTCAAATACAGTTTTCAAATCTCCGTCTCTGGGCAGGCCTGTTTCCTGGGCTTCAGGAACCTAAATATTCAACTACTCCTTAAATACTGTCAGCTTGTTATTCTACAGGTTCTCAAATTCAGCATGAATAAAACCTAACTTCTATTTCTTCCAGAAATATTAGGTTGGTGCAGAAGTAATTGGTGCAAAAGTGATTGGTGTTTCTGCCATTTTTTTTAAATGGCAAAAACCGCAGTTACTTTTGCATCAACCTAATATATTGCTTCCCATATACTCTCAGTGAATGGCATCATCATTCATGTGTTTGCTTAAGCCTGAAACACTGAAATCATGCCGTCCCTTCCTTGTTCCTCCCACCCCTGTGTCTAAAGGGTTCCCATCTATTTCTAAGTCCTCATCCTAAATATCCTTTTACTTAGTCGTCCCGTCTTTAAGTCTGTTGTCATTATATTCATTTGGCCTCAAGATTTCCTGCCTGCTACTATCGCTGCTTTCTACTTAGTCTTACGGTCTTTTCACCTCGTCTAATCCATCTTCCACACTGACATTAATATAAACTTGTTGAGTTGTGATTCTCATCCTGACTGCTCCAAATCCTTCAAAGGATCACCATTGTCTTCTGACTGAGATCAAAACTCCTGTCAAAAAGTGACCAGCTTTTCTTTCCACTCTAATGTTCCGCCATTACTCAGTTTGCACACTGTGAAACTCTTCTCATGGCTGCATGTGCCCTTTTGTTTCCATCCTTTGCGCTTCCCTCTTCCTTCCCTGTTTGGCAATTTCTAGGTTGGTACCTTCCGTTTCAGCAGGCATTTTCTATTTTCCTTTATTTTTCTTGTTTCTCTTTTAATGCAGTGGTTCTGTTTCAACAGAGAGGCATTTTTGTATTTTCTACCACTGAATTGGGTACTCTTGATCTGTGCTCTGATACCAGTCTGTGGTTTTGTTACCATGCATTCATCATCACCACCACCACCAAGACCACCACTGATTGTAACAGTAACAACAAGAACAGCAAAGAAGCCAAGTTTTTAAGAGAAAGTTCTTGTGTGAGGCTCTTTGTATTGCATGTGTGTTATTTCATTAAGTCTTCGAAACAACCCTATGAGGCCGGGCGCGGTGGCTCACGCCTGTAATCCAAGCACTTTGGGAGGCCGAGGCAGGAGGATCACAAGGTCAAGAGATTGAGACCATCCTGGCCAACATGGTGAAACCCTGTCTCTACTAAAAATACAAAAAAATTAGCTCGGTGTGGCGGCGAGTGCCTGTAGTCCCAGCTACTCGGGAGGCTGAGGCAGGAGAATTGCTTGAACCCGGGAGGCCGAGGTTGCAGTGAGCCAAGGTTGCGCCACTGCACTCCAGCCTGGCACCTGGTGACAGAGTGAGACTCTGTCTCAAAAAAAAAACCCTATGAGACAGGTGGGTACCGTTGTCTTTGTGTTACAGGTAAGGAAACTGAGAGCAAGAGAGTTCAAGCCGGTTTTCTCTAAGTCTTCCAACAAGAGGTAGAATTAAGATTCAAATAAGTTCTTCCTACTGTAGAGTCCTATGACACAACTATGATACAATGCCGCTTATCTCATAAGGCTGAGAGCCTTGTGAAGGCAAGAATTATGTCTTTCATTAATAGTTGGTTGAGTGAGTGCTTGAATAAGAAGATGAACAAAGGTGTGCATGTTATAAAAACATTTAGCCTACACTGCCAACGATAAATCAGTCTTCTCAGAAGGAAAGTACTGAGCCATTATCCGCCCGATGACAAAAGTTTGCTTGATGTACAAACTTGGTGTTACGTAGAGGGCTTGATGTACAAGCCATCATTGTCTGGCAGTATTAATGTTGGGCAACAGATAATCGTTTGGGCACTCAGAATAGCCAGTCTGTTATTCAAGATATGCAAAAGTGCATTTTAAATACCAGCACATTTACTTCTCTGAAGCAGGCACATTTTATGGAGGAGTGAAGAATTAGAGATAGAAGTTGGAAATTCTTCCTAATGATATCGTTCATTAATATTTCTCTTTTTTGTTGTTTTTAAATGTTTCGGCTGATTATTTTCATGTTAACTCATTTAAAAAGTGATTCCCTGATGAATCACTTGGGGACAATCAGAGGAGACAGAGATCCTACATTGAGGACTCTCTGAATCCACAAGAAGGGTCTTGGGACCATTTCAGTCAGAGTATGAATACCCACTAAGCAGGGCCTACAAGAGGTTCAGGATGAATGAGACACCATGTCTGTCTCTAGAAAGATGAGTCTCGCTGCAGCTGATGGGAACAGCAGAGAAGGTATTTCGCTCTTTAGGTTGCCTTGCAGGCTTCTCATTGCCAAAGGTGGAGTAATTATTATAATAATAATTTGTATGCATTTGCAATATGTCAGGAACTGTGCTAAGCACTTGATGTGGGTTCTTTTGTTTAATTCTCAACATAAGTTTATGAGGCAGATATTATTACCTCTGTCTTGCAGATGAGGAAACTGAGGCTTAGAGAGGGTAAATAACTTGCGCACATTCACATGTGTAGAAGGGATGGAGCTGGAATTCACACCCAAAGCCAGTGTGCTCTTAATCATACTACTATGCTACCTCCCTCTCTGACCAGAAGCAGTCTTGGGAAATATAACTGTCAAGGTCATTACAGGGTGCTCTAACATTGTTTTATCTTTTCAAAGAACCAACAAGGGATGCAGGTACTCTTACCACTTTACAGTTGAAGAAACTGACCCAGAAGGATTTTTCCTGGACCAAAGTCATACTCCTGTTATACTAGATTATGAGTACAACAGGGCAGTCTTCTTTGCAAACTCCCCAGTAGCAAGTAAACACCAAGAACAGCAGATTATGTGTGAACAAAGAGATCTGGAGCTTAATATATATTTTTTCAATTCATTTTTCTTTTCCCTTATTGTGTGAGACATGCATAATTTTCTCGGCTCTGTGTATAATTATATACCTGCTTTGAGATGAACACTCGTAAGTGCAGTGATTAATGGGCTGGGATTGGACGTAGTCACACTGAAGTCTAAGTTGTTCAATATCTTCCACCAAAAATGCTAATAATTAAACTGCCAGTAGCAACAAACAGCCAGGGTTTATGCTGATACCAGTCTATGCTGTAGTTTTCCATGCTGTAATGTGGTAAGCATTAAAGAGTTCCCTGGGGATTGCAAGTGGTAGCCTTTGAAGGTGTGTTTTGTGCATCTCTCCTACCCTGCAGAGCTTTCCTGTTCTCCACGGGTACTGGAAGCAAGTTAAAGCTATCAGTTCTAGAAGAGCTGGCAGGAAACTCATCTCTGCCCATTTTCTGCAAGTAATGCTGCTTCCAGGGAAGCAGCAGCCCAGTACTTTACTGTGACATTTACATTATTTTTTTTTTCTTTTTAGCCCTCCAGTTATCACCCAGTGAGAATGTAAAAGACTTTATTTTCTCTCTAGTGTATTTTTCACCCCTTTAAAACTTAGCTGAAGTCATACCTCCTTAGGGATCACCACCCTGGCTGACTCATACCTGTCCTCCTCTCTCTTTCCTATCTCAGATTGCTTTTAACCACCCTGGACAACCATCCAGGAAGAATCACCGCCTTAATGGCCTTTCTGACCAGTTCCTTGATATCGAGATGTTGATGGGTTTGTTTGTCTCGTATCATGGCAGTATCCAGTTTAAATCTAGGAGTAGGAACTATCTTTTTTTTTCTTAAGTAAACGTGGTTATTTTTTCTGATTATAAATATAATAATGTTTATTGTATAACAGTTTTGGGGGGGTTTTTTGAGACGGGGTCTTGCTCTGTCTGGAGTGCAGTGGCACGATCTCGACTCACTGCAGCCTCCACCTCCCTCACTGAGGTGATCCATCCACCATAACGTCCTGAGTAGAGGAGACCACAGGTGCCTGCCACTATGCCCAGCTAATTTTTGTGGTGGGGTTTTGTTTTGTTTTGTTTGGTGGAGACAAGGTTTTACCGTGTTGCCCAGGCTGGTCCCAAACTCCTGGGCTCAAGCAGTCCTCCTGCCTCAGCTTCCCAACATGCTGGGATTACAGGCATGAGCCACTGTGCCTAGCCCATGGTAAAACAGTTTTAAATGAGATCAAAAGAAAAGACATGAAATAATCTTGGAACTCGCCACTTGCTGGTAACCAGTATGTTAATTTGGGTTCTCCAGAGACACAGAACCTATAGGATAGATATATATAAATATACCTATGTGAGATGGGATTTATTAGGGCAATTGACTTACACAACAGTGAAGACCGAGATGCCCCATGATAGGCCATCTGCAAGCTGGAAAGCCGGGGAAGCCAGTGGTGTCTCAGTCCAAGTCTGAAAGCCTCAGAACCAGGAAAGCTGATGGTGTAACTGTCAGTCCCAAGGCTGAAAGCCTGAGAACCTGGAGTTATGTCCAAGAACAGTAGAAGAAGAATGTCCCTGCTCCAAAAGAGAGAGTGAGCAAAATTGTCTTTCTTCTGCCTTTTGTTCTATGTGGGCCCTTAGCCAGTTGGATGGTGCCCACCCACAGTGGGTGGGGGTACAGGCCACTGATTCAAATGCCATTCTCTTCCTGAGACATTCTCACAGACATGCCCCAAAATAATGCCTTACTAGCTATCTGGGTATCCCTTAATCCAGTCAAGTTGATACCTAAATTTAGCCATCACAAGCAGAGTTAACATTTTGGGACATTTGGGTGTGAGTCAGTGTATGTTTCTTGTGTCCTTGGACAGAAGCTCCACTCTGGACACTCGATGTGATATCATGTGGTGATGTCATGGCCCTCCCTTTTTTGATCCTTGGACAGAAGCTGCATTTTGGGTGCCTGGCATTACATCAAATGGTGATTGATGTCAGTGACTCTTCCTTAATAATTCCATCAACAGTTTTTGTCTCATTGCATAACTTGTAACTTGAGGAAAAGAAACTATCATGACATAGAAGTGTCATGGAGATGAACTAGTGTTGAAATGGAACTTGGAAGTCATCTATCCTTGTGGCTCCAAGTCTAGCTATGCATGAAAATGTCTGGGGACTTGTTAAACTGCTCCCATCCGAGGCCAGTTGAGCCAGAATCTTAAGGCTGGAACCTGGGAATAATAAATGCCCTAGGAAATGTCTGTACTGAGCTGAGCACCATCTAGTCGGCTGGAATTGGAGAGCAAGTTTACTGATTTTTAAAAGGTAGACATGGTACCTTCCCTCATGGAGTTTAAGTTTTACTAGGTAAGATAATGAAATAACAAATAAAAATAATAATTAAAATTGTGGTAAGTGGTTTGAAGGCAAGGCACTGAGGGAGAATAACTTTCGCTATGGTGGTCAGGAAGAGCTTCCCAGAGAGAGAAGCAGTCTCAGGACTAGTAGGCCGACAAAGAGCCAATTGAAGGAATTGTGGAAAAGAGGCTTCCAGCTGAGGAATGGCACTCCAAGACATGCTGGTGTGAGAAAAAGCTTGGCATGTGTCAGGGGTTGTGGTAGCAGTGAGTCTGGGGGGAATGCACAGAGATGTTCAAAGTTGTTTTAATTAGTTACTCAACAACCCCAGCTGGTAACTGGCAGAATGCCGGCTAGAACCTGCTTCGCTGATTGCATGTCCAGTGAATGTCCTGTATGCTGCTGTATTAGTCTGCTCAGGCTACCGTAACAAATACCAAAGACTGGGAGGCTGAAACAACAGAAACTTATTTTTTACAGTGCTAGAAGCTAGAAGTCCAAGATCAAGGTGCCAGCAGGTTTGGTTTCTCCGGAGGCCTCTCCGATGGGCTTACTGATGGCTGTTTTCTCTCTGTATCTGACATGGTTCTCCCTTTGTGCACATGTGCCCCTGACGTCTCTGTGTGTCCAAATTTCTTCTTACAAGGACACCAGTCAGGTTGCATCATGGCCCACGTTAGTGTTCTCATTTTAACTTAATCACCTGTTTAAAGGCCCCGTCTTTAAATATAGTCACATTCCTAGGTATCGAGGTTAGGATTTCAACTTCTAAATCTTGAGAGGTTACAGTTCAGCCTGTAATAGCTGCTGTCTTGTAGTTGCAGAATCCCCCATTTGTCGTAGGATTTAGTCTAACGAGACAAATCCCCTGTTTCCCACTTGCTATTGAGACCAAGAGGGAAATTTATATTACTTTTTTGGATTGAAATAAGCTTAGACAAAACAGACTGACTTAGTGTCTCTGAAAATTCTAACACAGATAGAGGAATGGTAAGTGGTGTGGAGCTGGCTTATAAAATTTTTGCTCTCCTGGCTGGGAACTTAGTAGTTTCAAAATCTTTCCAGAGAGTCCTGTGTCTGCCAGGGTCCTTTGATGCAGACAGCAGAACTCATCCTAGATGATTTAAGTGGGATTTACTATGGGATATTGGTTGGTTTATAGACTATTTGAAAGGATGCAGAAATATGCTCTAGGCTAAATTTCCATGAACATTTCCTAGAACCACCCCTACAGGATTAATCTGTCAAGAGAGCTGCTGCTGCTGCCGCCAACCCCAGAACCACACTGCTTCTGCTGTGATCCAGAAAATTGCTGCCACGTCTCACTCCAAAACCCCACACCTCTGCCAGCACCTGTGCCAGCAAAACGGACACCTTGGATCTGGCTTGTTTCCTTACGTAGTTAATTTCCAAATCAAAACTCACATCTGACGGATGGAACCTGGTCTCATCAGGCTGCACTCTAGCTGCAAGGGAGACCTGGGAAGGAATAACACACAATATAGAGAAGTCTTAGAGATAGCCCCTTCCGTTTAAAAAAAAAATAGAAAGAAGACTTGGAGTACCCACAAATGTCATATGACAGATGTCCTCTGCAACCCCCCTTTTCAAGATGTGCTCACATTTTACATGTCCCAATCCTGTTCTGACAACACAATAAAACTAAGCAGGCTCTATATTCATTGTCTTTTACATCTTTGAGAGGGTACAAATAAGACACAAAGAACCCAAACTCGAAAAGAAGCCTGAAAAAATCTTGAGTCTCATCAGTAAATTCCTTTTATTCTTATGATTGTACACAGTCCCCAACTGACATTTTTTCAACTTTATGATGCCGCAGAAGTGAATATGCGTTCAGTAGAGACTGACTATACTTAGAATTTGGAATTTTGATCTTTTCCTGGGTTAGTGATACATGGTACAATACTCTTATGACATATTTCATACTTTATTATAAAATAGGCTTTGTGTTATATGATTTTGCCCAACTGCCCGCCTAATGTAAGTGTTCTGAGCACATTTAAGGTAGGCTAAGCTATGCTGTTCAGTAGGTGAAGTGTATTAAGTGCATTTGGACTTACAGTATTTTCAGTTTACAGTGGATTTCTGAGGACTTAACCCCTTCCCGAAATGAGGAGCATCTGTATTATGTGTGATGGAAGGATGGTAGAAGGCCATGAATTACAGGCTGGTATGTACCAAGTACAGACAAAGCATTTTTGATTCCCTGGGTTCTGTCTCTTGAACCATAGCTTTAATCTTCAGGACAGTCTTTTGCAGTTTTGTCAAAGAGGAAGCAAGATATTGGAGATGCCTTCACCTAGTGTGGTTTATTTTAAACTGGGAGATCGTGTGCTTTGTATCTTTTAGGGGGACTCTATGTAAGTTTTCTGCTTATAACTTCTCTCTCTTTTTGGGAGGCAACTGTGTAGAAACACAGCCACAACTCACTATTCACATGATGTAAAAGTAATGAAAGCCATTGTACTCTCTGGAAGGACACAGCAGAAATCATAGAATATGTACTTCTATTAATGCATACATTTGCAGACAGGATTGTTTTAAGTTGGCCCTTGGCTGTCACTCATCACTGTACAGAAGATACAGCAGAGATGAAGATAATATTAGCACATCTTGATGGTCACTACAATATGTTCATCAAGAGATACTATATAAGTCACTAGCTAAATATAAAAACATTGACAGCTGCCTTCACTTTGGAGTATAAGATTTAAGAAATTAGCGTTATTTTTACTTGAGAATGAACTGTCCCTTTGAATTGTCTTATTAATGTTCAGAGTACTTTTTCCCACTTCCATGATTTATAGTCTCCTCTTTTGAAACCTACTTTGCTTTACACAAAGTGAAAATCACTGTGTTTTTCTTGAAGCTGTTTAGGTCTAAAATTTTTTAAAATATTGAGGTTGGCAGGAGGAAAAATAGTGGTCATAATTATTGGCATTATTATTATTAGGACATACTGTATCTTAGTTAGGAGTGTCCTACACATGGTAAGTATTAACTAGCTAATCAAGTGAATAAATGAAGGAATGAATGAAAAAACGTACTTTGGAGTCAGAGCTGGATTTCCGTTCCTGCTCTGCTACTTACTAGCTGTGTTATCGTCATCCCTCTAAGCCTCAGTTTCCTCATCTGTGTACCACATAATTATACCTACTCCATAGGTCTGTTTTGATAATTAAATAATGTTTGTAAAAAAAAAAGTGAATAATGCTGGTCTGACTTCAGTTTAAGCACTCAGTAAAACATTTCCATTGCCACTGTCATCACTACATTCCCAGTGAAGATTCCTATAACAAAGACACTGGGAATTTCTCCAGCAAAGGAAACTGTTGACATTCCTAAACCATGTACACCTTTTGTGTGTGTGTGGAACATTGTTAACATCATCGCAGAATATTTTTCCACAAAACAGAATTTGGCAAATGCTGCTAGGAATCAGTTTATAATTCTTGTTAAAGGAAACATTGGGTGTGTTTAAGAGTTTTTTTATAGTGTGGCCATGGAGAGCTTATGAAGCATTTGCTGTGTGTGCTGACTCTTGTTCCATATTAAATGGAAGGATGGAGAGCAGGTGACAGAAAGACATGTGTAGCAGGCCCAAGGCCCGTGAAGGAAGGCCTGGTTTGCATCTTGCTCCTGGGCATCTGTCTTGAGCTACCTTGTGAACCAAAGCCTTACACTTCATGACAGTCTTCGTAATGTGGCTGTCATTCCCGTTCTGGCAGTGAATGTCTCTGTGGTTTAATTCTGTGACTACCTGATCGTGTGACCCACCTTTGTAGTCCTCAAGAATGCGGGGCAGGGCAGCCGGGGCAGGATGAGGCTGTTTGCAGTGGTGTGCAGTAGTCACTTCTGCATGTAGGGCTGTAGCCATGAATTCATCCAAAGTAGTAATTACTGGAAACGATGATTTACACATCTGTGGTCATCATCGCTTTGTGGGAAACATCTCCACAGATGGAGAGAAGAGGGGGAGTAGTTTTTAACTCCATCATTTCCTGTTTTTAGTTGAAAATATTCATGTGGGAAAAAAAGGAATATAAAAGTAAAACAGTGGGACATGAGGGATTACCAGTTATCTCAAATACATCTCTGTTTTCTAATTTTTTATTGTGGTAAAATACACATAACGTAAAATTTACTATCTGAACCTCTTTTAAGTATACATTTCCTTGGTATTAAATACATTCATCGTGTTGTGCAAACATCAGTCCCATCCATCTCCATAACTCTTTTCATCATGCAAAACTGAAACTGTGTACCCATTAAAAACAACTCCCCATTCTCCCTAGCCCGAGCCCCTGGCAACCTCCCTTCTACTTTCTGTCTATGATTTTGACTACTCATCTGAGTGGAATCATACAGTACTTGTCTTTTTGTGCCTGGCTTATTTCACTTAGCAGAATGTTCTCAAGGTTCATCCATGTTGTGGCATATGTCAGAACTTCCTTCCTTTTTAAGCCTGATTATTATTCTAGTTTGTGTGTACACCATATTTTGCTTATCCAGCCGTCTGTTGGTGGACACTTGGGTTGCATCTACATTTTAGCTATTGTGAAAAATGCTGCCATGGACGTGGGTGTGCCAATATTTCTTGGAGACCCTGTTTTCAATTGTTGGTATGTGCCCAGAATAGAATTGCTGCATCATATGGGGCAATTCTATTTTTAATTTTTTGAGGAGCCATCGTACTATTTTTAGAGAACTTTGTACCATTTTACATTCCTACCAACAGTGCACAAGGGTTTCAATTTCTCCATATCTTCACCAACATTTGTTATTTTCTGGGGTTTTTGATAGAAGCCATTCTAATGGGTATGAGGCAGCGTCCATTGCAGTTTTGATTTGCATTTCCCTAAACTGATGAACTCAAACTGCTCTTTTCCTGTTAGATTTTGCTTTTGACCTTTAAATGGCGTAAAAGTCAAAGATGAAAGCTTATCTGTTCTTTTTCTTTTCAAGGTGCTGGAAATGAAACTAGCCTGCTCTAGGAGCTGGCAGTCCTGACTATAAAGTGTGTCCCATGAACTTGGTGTCAAGCTCTTGCAGTTCCAAAATTGAGTATCATGATCCTTCTAGCTTCCCACCTTGGATATGCTTCCAATTGTTTTCATTATACCAAAGTTTTCTAAGTTTTTTCCATAAAAACGACTTTAAAATATTTTTATTGGCTCTTAAATGTATCATCTTTCTTCTTGTTCTGAGTTTGTATAGACTTTGAGAACAGTAATCTTTGAGTGATTGTATTTGTACAATTAGATATGCTGTCTGAAAAGGAATGTCTCTAAGTTTTAGACAAAGCTATTGGAAAATGTCTTTATTACTGCTTTGAGATTGATAATCTCCACATTCCATGGCCTTTTCCCCCTCTTTTGACATGCCTATGTTTTTCTAATATCTTGAATCAATTTTTATATTAATCAAAAAATTATTTCTTTAGTCAACTATCTCTGTTAAATTCACTGGAGAGACTTCTTTGAGGAGACAAGGTTGTATATCTAGAATTCTCTTTGATTTTATCATATCACAAGTTGGTGAAATAATTGTATATCACTTTTACTGTTAAATGAAAATGAAGGGAAATATAGGATGATTATTATCATGCCTTGATTTGACAGGTGTAAGAGTAGGTTTCTAAATGATGATTTTATATTCATTGCACTTAAAAAAATTGGAAATGCTGCAGTATAATTTTGTGAGTGTGAAATTGTTACATGCGCTTAAGAGCATTATTGTGGCTTCATTTGCCTCTGAATTTCCCAAGTGGTTGAAACAAGGTTGTCTTCCAGAATCTTCGCAAATTTAAGTCAGCTTGCACTAGGAAGTCCCAGATGTCCTTAGAGTGGAGTTTAATCTCTACTCAAATCAGCTTCTCCTTCAGAGCTTTGACCTATGATTTAGCAAGAGCTTTTCCCTCTTCCTGCCTTTACTTCCCAGTTCCCAAAAGACCAGTTTACAGGACAGTGTGATCCTTAGAGATATGGGAGATGGGAGAGGAAGCAGGCTTTGATCTTTGCCATTGTGTGCTCATAGAACTCACTCCCAGATTCCTTTTCCTTTTTCTTTCTCTCTCCCTTTCTTCTGTCTAGCTGACTTCATTGTCTTCCTGCTCATATTCTGTCTCTGACCTTATAAGATAGCAAACAAACCCACAATCAAGGCTCTTGCCTGATTGAAGCCCTGAGCATTGGCTACATGAGGCCTTTGCTCAAGGGACTCAATATTTAATGTGTTCATGATTGCGTTAATAAAACAGGGAGCAGGTGACAAATTTAGTCTATGGAAGCCCCATTCCGAAAAGTGAGCATTTGAGAGGGCTGGAAAGACATATCAGAGATTCTCATCAAACAGGGTGGTTTAGATGAAAGGTCACAAATTTAATTTAATGTGAACTATGCTAATATAATTCATATTAAGAATATAATTTAAGCATGTTACATCATGTCATCACTTCATATTGCTTTTGGAACCTTCTTGGAGTAGAAGAGCAATGTTTGCTCTTTCTTATAACAGAGGCTTTAATGATTTATTAAAAACAAACAATTACTAGGCTATGTACATTGTAAAAGTACATTTCCCATGGTAGGGATAAAGAGAGAGGAATAAAAATAGGGAAGAAGAGAGAAGCCAAGATAAGGTGCTTGTCACTGCTACTAGAATTCCCTCTCTCCAAAAATTTTTCTAAATATTTTCTAAACATTTTGACTTCCTACAGTTCATACAGTTTCTTCTATATTAGCGAAACTCTACTGGTAAAAAAATTGGAACCTATACTTCCAAAATATATTTTTTTATTTACAATTTATATCCATATACTACAAATTCTTATTAAGCATAAAATAAAGCACTTACAAAAACAGACATTTTAATAGGATGAGATAAAGCTAAAATAAACTCTTCATCCTTTAATTTTTATTAGTTTTATAAATCCTTTTTAATGCTTATGTACTTTTAGTAAGAGCACGTGAGTAAATGTGCTTTATTATTATTATTTTTAAATATTTATTTTATAAAGACAGGGTCTTGCTCTGTCACCCAGGTTGAAGTGCAGTGATGTGATCATAGCTCACTTGAACTCCTGGGTTCGAGCGATCTTCCCAAATCAGCTTCCTGAGTAACTAGGACTACAGGCACACACCACCAAGCCCAGCTCATTTTAAAAAATGGTTTTTTGGTTTTTTTTGCCAAGATAAGGTATTGCTATGTTGCCCAGGCTTATTTATTTTTATTTTTATTTATTTAGTTTTTGAAACAGGGTTTTGTTTTGTCACCCAAGCTGGAGTGTAGTGGTGCCATCATGATCCACTGCAGCCATGAGTTCCCGGGTTCAGGTGATCCTCCCACCTCAACCTCTGGAGCAGCTGGGACTACAGGCAGCTGCCTCATGCCTAGCTAATTTTTTGTATTTTTGGTGGAGATGGGATTTTGCTGTGTTGCTTAGGCTGGTCTAGAACTCTTGAGCTCAGTTGATTCACCTGCCTTGGCATCCCAAAGTTCCAAAGTGTTGAGATTAAAAGTGTGAGCCACCATGCCTGGCTTTTTTTTTTTTTTTTTTTTTTAAAAGAGATGGGGACTTGTTCTGTTGCCCAAGCTGGTCTCAACCTCCTGGGCCCAAGTGATCCTCCTGTCTCTGCCTCCTGAGCCACTGGAATTACAAGAGTGAGCTTCCTTGCCCAGCAGATACGTGCCATTATTTTTAACCTCAGCCTAATTCTTTGTGATACAGGGATTTTAAGGTTAGTTTCCAAGTAAGTTACTGTCTTGTGCCTCATTGTCATTATAATTTAAATACCATAAATTGCAACCATTTTAAAGTATACAGTTTGATGAGTTTCACCTAAGTAGTTTATTTTGATATTTTATTCACTGATACCTAATATACAATATAAAGTTATGTTTAGTAAAATATTAAAACTATATTTTAAAAAGTTTTCTTGATTATTTCAACCTTATATATATAATTTGTTTTGGTCAGCTCTTTTTAAGATCTGATTAGATCTTCAGTTTTTACCTATAACATATGGCTGACTAAAGTAAAACCACAGAAGTGTCCATTTTACCAGTTTTTGTTTGCACATGCTTATATTATTAGTGCTATTTTAATCCATGTTTTCTTTCCAGGGATCTTTTTAAGCCATTTGTCCATTTTGTAAATGAGTTCAGTTAAACCAAGATAATCTTGTTTGTAAATCCACTTAGCCGGGCCCAGGTGCTCTCCAGTCTTTCACAATATGCTGAAAGTGAAGAACTGAGTGTGAACGCTTCCCTTGGGAGGAATTCCCCCTCCTCTCTGAATGCCTCACGGTTCCGCTACCATGTGATGTAGGAAATGCACCCATGAGAATTCATATAATGAATATTAAGAGAGCTTACACATTTTTAATAAATGTTAGTAGTTTTAATATATTATATACTTAATATCTATTATCTATTTTATATAGTATATTTAGCATATTTAAAAGCATACACTTGTATTTTACAGAGAAATTTTGCTTTTTTCTCCTGTGCCTCAGTGGCTTATCTTGTGGACCTAACTATCAACCATTGTCAGTTTGTTGTTTACAAAAAAGCCACATAACCCCTTTTTCCAAATAACATCTTACAGAGAGGCTAATTATGTAAAAATAAGCTGAACTGCTCTTCTTGAAAGGGGGTTGCAGAGCTGAAGTCTACCTGGTCTCGTCACCTGCTGTAATTCTTTCCCACCTGCCACTCTCCTGCCTTCCAATCAAGGCTTACAAAGCACAGTTTGTTTCAAGACAGGAGGGAAAAGTTTCCTCTGATGATAGTATTAGGTATCATTGTGCTCCTTTTTTTTGCTAGCTCTTTTTTTTTATCTTATGGACACAGATTCTTGTCAGTGATCACATTTCTTTCCTTATGTTTCTTTAGGAAAGGTTTGTTTGTTTGTTTGCTTGCTTGTTTTGGAGACAGTCTCCCTCTGTCACTCAGGCTAGAGGAGTGTAGTGGTGTGATTTCGGCTAACTGCAGCCTCTGGCTCCCAGGTTCAAGCAATTCCCCTGCCTCGGCCTTTTGAGTAGCTGGGATTACAGGCATCTGCCACCACACCTGGCTAATTTTTGTATTTTTAGTAAAGACAGGATCTCACCATGTTGGCCAGGCTGGTCTCCAACGCCTGGTTTCAAGCGATCTGCCCACCTCGGCATCCCAAACTGCTGGTATTACAGGCGTGAGCCACCGTGCTCAGCCCTAGGGAAGGTTTAAACCCAATTCTATCCCATCTTTCGCAGTACAATAGGTCCCTGAATAACGTAGTTTTATTCATTGTTGTTTGCTTATGATGATAAGGAGGAAAAAAAAATGATTCTCAACTGTGGCCACTCGTTGTGTGGCGTTTGCACATTCCCCACATCTGCATGGGTTTTCTCTGGATATTCCTGTTTCTTTCCATATCCCAACAATGTGCACGATAGGTTCATTGATGTGTCTACAGGGTCTCCATCTAAGTGAGTGTGGGGGTGTGTGAGTGCACCCTGTAATGGGATGGCCGTCCTGTCTGGGAGCCTTCCCTGTGGAATAAGTGGATATAATGATCTTCCTTGTGTTTATTAATCTATTTTAAATTTATGAATAGGTCACATTTATTTCAGTGTTAAATATTAGAAGTGTTTAGGTCATTATGTAGAAGTTTTGTGATGTTTTTGTGACCAGAAATATGCTGCAGGAACTTAACTTTTGTTTATGTCAATAAGTCTATGGTAAAATGAGTTTCATTATATGTTGTTTCAACTGAAAGTCGCAGTTTCACTGATTGAACTGAAAGACCCTATCAGTGATGGTGAGGACTGATTTTGTGAAGAAATACATGGACTGCAGGAATACTGTTTGTAGAAACAGAATACCTTTATTTACTTTGCTTCCTATTTCTTCAATTTATAGTTTCTTTTTAAATGAAACAAGTTTATTCTCTCTTTCTATATTAAGTGTCTCTTAAATTACTTCAATCTTCTTGCAATGTGTACAAAAGACTTTGAAAATATCACCTATTTTATTGTTGTTCATAAATGAACCTTAAGATTTTCGGAAGAAAAGTTCTAAATAAATGTAAAATAAGTTAATGCAAAATTCAGTGAATGACTTTCACTTAATTAAAAGGATATAGGAGTACAGGTGAATAGATCCAACATTTCCTGAAACAGAAACATCTTTTTTTCTCCCTACAGGAACTGAAAAATACGTTGTTCTATTTCATTATTTTGTAGAAATTTTTTGTCAGTAATTCCTAGTTCAGGGCTTGGTTTAGAAAAGAAGAACATTAGGGCTGTCTAAGTTGGAAGTCATTTAATATTGTCTTGATTTGTGTGGTGTCTTTGAATGCCAGGTTAGTATTTTAATGCTGGGATTACTTGGAGAGTGAAAGTTCTTTTCTCTAGAAATTGGGGTCAGTTGTGGTAAGGATACACGGAGTGTTGGAAAGGTATATAATGATAGGTCTCATCATTTTGAAATTGTAAAGCAGTATTAAATAACTTTTATCAAAGGAATATAAGGTTCTGTCATCCCAAACTCAGTGCTGAGCCAGTAATTATTTTGTGACCCAGTTCTCAAGTGGAGGTACTCATTTCCTGTACCTCACTGTTCCAAATACATTACTGTGGTTTTTATTTTTATTCTTATATATTGTAGAGTTAGAGTCTCACTGTGTTGCTCAGGCTGGTCTTGAACTCCTGGGCTGAAGTCATCCTTCCACCTTGGCCTCTCAAAGTGCTGTGATTGCGAGCATGAGCCACTGCACATAGTCCCAAATACATTCCTTTGTTATTTATTCCCTGCTCTTCTCAGAGGAGTGCTTCATAAGAAATGCCCAGCGCCTTTACACAGTGGGAATTCGAGAAGCTCAGAGGAGACCTCCCGGACATTTGTTGTTTTCCTCCTCAGCAACCTATTGCCCCCTTCCAGGAACAGCTTCTATCTTCATTTGCCACTTTGCACTCTCTACTGCTCACCTGTGTGCTTAGGTGAGATCCCAGCCCAAACAATTAGCTCACAGTGTAATTAAGACAACAATGCTGACAATGCCTTTCTGTTGGACATTTCTTCCACAAGTTCTGATAGACATAGCTGGTTTTGCAAGGTCTGGTAATCCATGCAGCCATTGAGTGGGAAAGCAAGCAAGATTTTAAATGAACTATAAAAATAAAGCCTTATGTTTTGTAAGTTGAGTATTGTCAAGTGTTTGGAAAGGGTCTTTTTAAAGTTATTATGCTTTGTAACACTTTGTAATTAAGCTGGATGATGCCTTGTTGGGGTTTTGCAAGTTAGTGGTATTCTCCCTCATGTGAATGGACAGAGTTACTTCTTGGACTTCTGAGAAATAGGGATCAAAGTGAGGAAGAAATGAGTGGAATAATTTTTTTTCTAACAGAAAAATCCTTTTAAAGATATATGTATGCACTGAGTCACAAAAATGAGACAGGCAAGGGTGTTTTTCCTTTGCCTTGTGTTTGGTCTTGTGATGTGATCTGCTGCAGTGAAGTCTTATTGTGGCACCTTGCTTGTCCTTACCTTGAACTTCAAATCCTTGAACCTGATCTGAGGAGTAGGATGTAAACAGCACCCTAAGATCTTGCATGTGGCCAAACATTGTGCTATAATTAGTAAGGGTTATGGCCTGCCACTGCCTTTCCTGAATGATGGCTGGCCAGTAGGAATTAGTGCTTTATTAGCTCCAGGCTTTCAATGGTTAAGAGAACAGAATCATATTATGTATATGTTCTTTGAAAGAGTCATTGACATGAATAAACACTGGGTAAGGGAAAATTTAGCATTTAACTGGTTTTCCACTTGGCTTTTTTTTTTTTTTTTTTAACTCAGGGGAGTTTGGTGAATTAGAAAGTAAAACTACGAACTGGAATAATATTGGTGTGTTCCGTCACTTGCTTTGAAAACAGACTGACTTTATATTGGATATATGTTATTTCAACTTCCCTTGGGCGTTAGTTTGTAAAGCTTTAAAATGAGGATGTTGAGAGGAAGAATTAAGAGCTTAATAATGATATTGGAGAGGAGTGTGAAATAAATGCAGAGACATATCAAAGAGGGGTGGTGGGAGGGAGTGGATGAACAAGCCCAGCTGCTTTTATATGAGGAAACAGCATTATGGCGGGTGGGTGAGTGGGAGGCAGCAAATCTTTTTGTATAATAGTTCAGGGCTGGGTCTAGGGCATTACAACAGAATGTAAAGATACAGATGGCAAATTGGTATGTTGGAAACAAGTCTGACCCAAAATGGGCCTGGGGATCCTTCACTGAAATAACATAACTTTGTAATGAATTTCAAAGAAATACAGAGTGGAAATTCGTAATACATTATATGCCCAAAATATGGGTGAAAGAAGGGGAAACAGGAAAGAATATTCAGTGAAACTCCAAAATTCTACCGAATGCAACATTACTTGTGTCTATAGAGTTTTCTATAAGAAGAGTATTGGGACTTGGAGGTTAAAAGGTAGATTTAAATATATATATATATATGTGTGTGTGTGTGTCTAGCCACATATATATATGTATATATACATACATACACAGAGTCAGTGTTCTGTGTCCATTGGTTCTACATTTGTGGATTCAATTAACCACAGATCAAAAATAATTTATAAAAATTACATCAGTACTGAACCTGTACGGTCTTTTTTCCTCTCATTCTCTAGAGAGTATAGCACAACAATTATTTACATAGCATTTGCATGTATTAGGTATTACAGGTAATCTATAGATGATTTAAAGTATATGAGAGGATGTGCATAGGTCATATGCAGATACGATGCCATTTTATATAATGGACTACTTGAGCATCTATGGATTTTGGTATCTGCAGAAGGTCCTGGAACCAATCCCCCACAGATACCAGGGGACAACTGTATAAAAATATGTATAGATATAAATCTATAAATATTGATAGATATCTGTCTGGCTATTTAGCTAGACTTTTTAAAGGTTTTAATTAAAAGTAAGTTTTCTGGGAAGTAAATTGGAATAGTCTTCCAAAGATTTAAGAGCATCTTTTCATGTGTTTTAAAAATGCCTGAGTATTTTCTACAGCAATATGAAATCATCTCATATCATATTATTGTATCATTTGAGCAGCTCCAAAGGTTCTTTCCTTCATGCTCCCAAGTTTTTACTGAAAATATATTTGCAACCAAGAGCAAATTAAATTTTTTTATTATTAGAAAATGTCATTCTTTTCTCTGATCTCCTGACCTATTAATGGCTCCTACAAAAATGATTGCAATCATTTTTAGATATCTTACTTCAGAAATTAGCATCAAAAGTTGTTGAGCCTACTAATTCTTCCTCTGACTCCATTGCTCTCCCTGGCTCTTCTTTTCAATAAAAGAAGACATTTAAAAATAATCTATAATTTAGCATCATTGATAATTTTCCCCCTAAAAAGTGTAACTAATGTATATGCAGAATCTTTAAGGCCTTTTGTAGTCTGGTGCCATCAACCCTACCCTCCATCGTATTAGTAAATCCTGCTACCTCATCCTCTGTGAGTATTTTCAACCCTCCACCCCAAAGTCTTGATGATTTCCTAATTAATCCATGAAACTTTTCTTGACAATGCTTAGCCACCAAGATTGTGCCATTCCTTTCCCCTTTATTTTGTAAACTTTAAGAGTAACACAGTATTTTTTAGTGTTCGAGTCATTTGTTCTAGGTGTAAGCATAGTATTGTATAGTACTGAAGTAGTATATAGTATTGATATGTGTGCCTCATACTGTCTTGTTTATTTTGAACTGTGAGCAATGGCCGTATTTTACTCTCAGAACTGTGTACCCAATGGACCATACTGCCAAGTCACAAGAGATTTTCACAATGCATTCATTTATCTGTATAATGCCATTATCAGAAATTATTGACTTTGAAATACTAAGCTAAACAAAAATAATACATAGATGTTCTAGCTTCAGAATTTGGATTTTAGTAATACTTGGCAATTTCATTTTGTCTTGACAACATGAAAACTTATGCAGACTTTCAAATTGGTAAAAAATCGGGATTGAAATTAACAGTTCTCCTAATGTAAAAGTTAATGGTGAAAGAGTGAAGTATATACTGGAAACTGGAAGCTAGAGCTCTCTCTAGTGCACTTGCTCTCTCTCTTTCAGACTCCTCAATGAATTCCAATATTTGAATTATGTCTAAAAAAGTACAATTGAGACTACTGTTATTTGTCATTTATATCAATGACTACCTTTAATCTTTCTATCTAGATGTTTGTTTACCAACGTGGAAGACTAATTGAAATTCAATACCTAGAAGTATTTCTGGGATAGTAAATGTTATGTAATCTATGTGGATTTGACAGAATACTAAAGAGATTGTTGGGCAAGTAAATACCATGTTTAGGATTGTGCTGATTTGTGTATAGTTCATTTCAAGTCAGGGAATCAACCCAGTGACCTTAACACTGGATAGCAACAGAGCCTCCTCCACAGTCCAGGGAAACATTTATCTCAGTTGGATACCTCCCTTGAAACTTAAATACAAACAAGGTTCAAAGATGACCAGTATTTTAAAGTGTTTTAGGAGAGGCCTCTTTAAATTCTGGGGGAAAGTGCCAGATTTTATTTGTGCTGCTGAATGTCTGTTTTTAGAAGGAAAGCTAAAACAGACACAGTGACAAATAAAAGGAGAGGAAAACAACCAGTTTTGAGTGTCTGCTCTGTATCAGACATCATGCTAGGTGTTGAGACAGATCCTCTTAAATCCTTAAAGTAGCTACCTAGGTTGAGTACACTTATACTATAAAAAAAGAAATGAAGCTCTAAAGGATTATATCACATGCCCTGAGTCACAAAATTAGTATTGGTGAAGCTAATATTCAGATTTAAATGGCCAAGTCTCCAAACACTACGCTCTTTCTAGCACATCTAACTTGATAGAGCTGTAATTAGATGTATTTTTCAGCTCTGTTTTTAGGGTCATAAATATTTAGGATTGTTAAGTCCTCTTTATGATTTGACTCTTTTATCATTGTGCAATGATCTTTGTGCTAATTTTTTTGTGCCCTGAAATCTACTTTGATATGAATATTACTACTCCAGCTTTCTTTTGCCTAGTGTTAGCATGTTAACTTGTGCCTTTATGTGTGAAGTGCTTTTCTTGTAGACAGCATATAGTTGAGTCTCGCTTTTTTAATCCAGTATGACAATCTCTTTTAATTGTGGTATTTAGACCCATTTGCATTTAATGTGATTATTGATGTGCTTAGATTTTAATCTGTCCTCTTGCTATATGTATTCTATTGGGCTCATTTGGTTTTCCTACCTTTTCTTCTTTTTCTGTCTTCTTTGGTACTATTTTATTTTAATGATTATAATTTATTTCCTCTCGGCTTATCAACTGTAAGTTTCTTTTATTTATATTTAATGATTACTTAAAGGTTTTTAATGTACATCTTTGTCAGTTTACCTTCCAGTGATATTACACCATTTCATATGTAGTATAACAACATTACAATAGTAGACTTCCATTTCTCTCCTCCAAGCCTTTGTGCTACTGTCATACACTGTATTTATATGTTATAAACTCCAGAATATATTATTATTTTTGTTATAACAGTCAATTGACTTTTAAAGTGATTTAAATAATAGCAATATTAAAAAAAATAGTTACCCATGTACTTACCACTTCTGGTGCTTTTATTCCTTTGTGTATATCCACATATCCATCTGCCTGAAGGGCTTCCTGTACTGTCTTGTAGTGCTGTTCTGCTGGCAGTGAATTCTTTCAGCTTTCGTGTGTCTGAATAAGTTTTTACCTAACATTCGTTTTTGAAAGCTATTTTGGGGGAGGCAGGGGGAGGGAGAACATCAGGATAAATAGATAATGCCTGTGGGGCTTAATACCTAGGTGATGGGTTGATGGGTAGAGCAAACTGCTATGGGACGCGGTTACCTATGTAACAAACCTGCACATCCTGCATGTGTATCCTGAAAGTTAAAATGAGCTTTAAAAAAAGTAAAAAAGATACCTCTACTGCATGCAGAATTCTAGGTTGATGGTTTTTTTTCTCTCTCTCTCTTTTTAAATTTTTTTTGAGACAGAGTTTCGCTCTGTCACCCAGGCTGGAGTGCAACGGTGCGATCTTGGCTCACTGCAACCTCTGCCTCCTGGGTTCAAGTGATTCTCTTGTCTCAGCCTCGCAGGTAGCTGAGATTACAGGCTCCCGCTACCATGCCCAGCTATTTTTTTGATTTTTAGAAGAGACAAAGTTTCACTGTGTTGCCCAGGCTGGTCTCGAACTCCTGAGCTCAGGCAGTCCACCCATTCTCGGCCTCCGAAAGTGCTAGGATTACAGGTATGAGCCACTGTGCCCAGCCTTCCTGTTTCTTAAGAATTTTTTTGTTAGCATTGGTTCTAAGTCGTTTTATTATGATGTATAGTTTTCTTCATCTTTCTTATGCTTGTACTTCATAAAGCATGGATCTGTGGATTTATGTTCTCATCAAATTTGGAAAATTTTAGCCATTATTTATTCAAATATTTTCTTTGTCCCTGCCCTTCATTTGGAGACTCCAGTTACATAATAATTGGCCAGTAGACATTGCCCTCACAGATCACTGATGTTGTGTTTATTTTAAAATTTTTTTCTTGGCCAGGCATAGTAGCTCACACCTATAATCCCAGTGCTTTGGGAGGTCAAGGCGGGAGGATACCTTGAGGCCAGGAGTTATAGACAAGCCTCTGCAACATAGTGAGACCCCATTTCTACAAAAATAAAAATAAAAATAAAAAACTAGCTGGGCATGGTGGCATGCACCTGCAGTCCTAGCCACTCAAATGAGACAGGAGGATTCCTTGAACCCAGGAACTCCAGGCTGCAGTGAGCTATAATCATGCGATTACCCTCCAGCTTGGGCAACAGAGCAAGCAAGACTCTGTCTCAATCAATCAGTCAATCAATAAGTAAGTAAGTAAATAAATAAATAAATGTTCTCTGTGTTTCATTTTGGATAGTTGCTAATTTTATGTTTTCAGATTCATTAATCATTTGTTCTTCAATATCCAATGTTAATCCCATTAGTAGTTTTGTTTGCTTTTTCCATATCACATGATAGTTTTTTTTAAAGTTATTTCTCTTTTGAGTCTTTATTAGATATGATTCACAAGTATATTCTCCAATTCTATAGGTTATCTTTTTTTTAAACATATATATATATATTTCATTGCACTTTAGGTTCTGGGGTACATGTGAAGAACATGCAGGATTGTTGCATAGGTACATATGTGACATATGTGGCAATGTGGTTTGCTGCCTCCATCCCCATCAACTACATCTGGCATTTCTCCCCAATGTATCCCTTCCCAACTCTCTACCCCACACTGTCCCTCACCTAGTCCCCCACAACAGACCTCCGTGTGTGATACTCCCCTCCTTGTGTCCATGTGTTCTTATTGTTCAACACCCACCTATGAGTGAGAATATGTGGTGTTTCATTTTCTGTTCTTGTGTCAGTTTGCTGAGAATGATGGTTTCCAGATTCATTCATGTCCCTACAAAGGACACACACTCATCATTTTTTATGGCTGCATAGTATTCCATGGTGTATATGTGCCACATTTTCCCTGTCCAGTCTATCATCGATGGACATTTGGGTTGGTTCCAAGTCTTTGCTATTGTAAATAGTGTTGTAATGAACATACGTGCGCATGTGTCTTTATAATA
>CAUYLG010047048.1:0-59686 GCA_963573385.1 Cacajao melanocephalus | reverse complement strand
GTTTGGTATCTGGTAAGGACCTGATCTCTGCTTTCAAGATGGCACTTTGAATGCTGTGTCCTCCCATGGCAGAAGAGATAGGAAGGCAAAAATGGTGCTCTTTTATAGAGTCACTGATCTCATTAAACAGGGCTTTGCCCTCATGACTTAATCACCTACCAAAGGTTCTGCCTTTTTTTTTTTTTTTTGAGAAAGCATCTTGTTCTTTCACCTAGGTTGGAGTACAGTACAGGAGTGCAGTCCAGGAGTGTAATGACATGATCATGGTTCGTTGCAACCTCTGCCTCAAGAGCTCAAGTGATTCTCCCACCTCAGGCTCCTAAATAGCTGAGTCTGCAGGCACACACCACCACACTACGCTAATTTTTGTATTTTTTGTAGAGATGGGGTTTCACCATGTTGCACAGGCTGATCTTAAACTCCTGAACTCAAGCAGTTTTCCCACCTCTGCCTCCCAAAGTGCTAGGATAACAGGCATTAGCTACCACGTCTGGCCTAAGGTCCCACTATTATTATTAATACATTGATGATTAAGTTTCAACTATGAACTGTGGAGACATATTCAGATCATAGCAGTTTATAACTTTATATGTTGTGAATTTTTTCTGTGCCAACAGATACGCTTATACATCTTTTTTAGTGACTGCATATTTCATTGAGTATGCTATGATTTGATCAATCTATAAGATTTTTTGCTGTTACGTCCATCTGTCAAACAGTGCTGCAATTTCATATAAATAATAATAGATATATCTTGATATATTGCTTATTATGTGTTAGACACCGTTTTAAGTGCTTTATAAGTACTTATATGTGTGTATAGTAAACTTATATCCCTATGAGGTATATAAATTATTTACAGATGAGGAGACTGAAGCCCACAAATATTATTGATTGCCCAAGGTTGCATACCTGGCAAATGACAGAGCCAGGATTTGACCTTCGCATTCTGGCTCTAGAATTCATCCCCTTAATGAGAAAGCTATGTAGTTCATGTTTCATAATTAATTTAAGGATGGTTCAGTGCCTGAGTTTTTCACCTAATTTCCATCTGATTCTTTTCAAATCACAGACACTGTATCATTTCAGGATGTATATCTAAAAGATAAGAATGACTTTAAAAACATAACAACAATATCTGTATCATCCTATAACAATTAATAATAATTTCTTAGTATCTTTTAAGAAATGTAGAGAGGTATGGGAAATTTAAGTAGAGAGATAGGGGAAATTTTAGATAAAATTTAACATTTTATGGAAATGTTAGATTTGGCATACTATAATGAACTCAGTGATCAAGGATTGAAGGCAGTGGAATTATGGGAAATTTAACATAAGTAGAGAGATGGGACATTTTAAATAAAATTTAACATTTAATCAAAATGTTAGATTTGGCTTACTGTAATGAACTCGATGAAGCATCAAAGGTAGTAGAATCTGTTCCTCATACGTCTCATTCACTCCACCCTTATACCTTTTCTTTTCCTGTTTTAAGTGTCTTTTATGTTTATTTTACAGTTTATTTGTTCAAATTGGGATCTTAACATTCTACTTGGTTGGTTTGCAGTTTCTGGTTCAACTTTTTCTTTTCTACTTCTCCTTTTTTAACTTAAAATTTATTTGAGAATAAGTTTTTTTTTCACATTTTGAACTTTTCTAATTGCAACCCTGTGATAATATTTAATATGTCATCTAACAGTTTTTAATGTTTTTTACTGGAAATCTGGTTTGCTGTAAACCATTAGTGATATCTAGAGACTTGATTAGATTTTAGTGTTTTTTTTTTTTTAGGTTTTTCTTTTTGGCCAGAAACTTCATAAGTGTCTTGTATTTCTTACTGCATTCTATCAAGAGGCACACAATGCTGGTTGTCTTTTTTTTTTCTTTTCTTTTCTTTTTTTTTTGAGACAGAGTCTGGCTGTGTTGCCCAGGCTGAGGTACAGTGGCACAAGCATGGCTCACTGCAGCCTCAACCTCCTAGGTTCAAGGGATCCTTCCACCTCAGCCTCCTCAGCCTGAGTAGCTGCCACTACACCTGGCTTATTTTTAAAATTGTTTTTGTAGAGATTGGGTTTTGCCATGTTGCCCAGGCTGGTTTAGAACTCCTGAGCTCAAGCAATCTGCCTGCCTTGGACTCCCAAAGTGCTGGGATTATAAGTGTGAGCCACCGTGCCCGGCCTGTTTGTCTTTTATATATTAGGACTCATTAGTGGGTTTGTATGTTGTCAGCTGATTCATTCAACAGAAAGTTCCCCTGTCAGCTTTTCACCTGCTGATTTTAGCAGTTATTAATGATCACTCATTGCCTAAATCCATCATTCAGAGGGGTGGTAAAGTAGCGACATTCTACATCTATCATACCTTCTACATTTATTAGCCGGAATTTGTCTCAAAAGAACTTTTCCCATATCAACTGTTTAGTTACTCTTATGTGCAATTCTTGTAGGAGAGACAGGATAAATGCTTGAATCTTTTTATTTATTAATTTTCAGATGAGTTGGTTTAGCTTCCTCCAAATGTAACCAAGAGACTTAAGGAGATTAAAATTCTTTTTTTGAGGCAGAGTTTCATTCTGTTGCCAGGCTGGAATGCAGTGGCGCGATCTTGGCTCACTGCAACCTCCGACTCCCTGGTTCAAGCGATTCTCCTGCGTCAACCTCCCAAGTAGCTGGAACTACAGGCACGCACCACCACACCTGGCAAATTTTTGTAGTTTTAGTAGAGATGGGGTTTCACCATGTTGGCCAGGATGGTCTCGATCTCCTGACCTTGTGATCTGCCTGCCTCGACCTCCCAGAGTGCTGGGATTACAGGCATAAGCCACTGTGCCCAGTGAGATTATAATTCATTAATGGGATTTGGCCTAGCCCAGTACTAAATGTAGCCCAGTACTTAATATTATTTGTAATTCTTCTGGTTGATTTTTTATCGATTGATTTCCAAAGAGAGGTGCCGTTGGACTAGATCTTATAAAATAACTTGGATAATTTGAGAGGTTCATCATTCTTTTGTGTGTATGTGTATAAATATATGCATATACATTTCAATATATCTTAAACTTTTATCTATAAGACTTTACCTAATTGATACTGCTAGTTTCTATGCTTTCCTTAAGATTTCGAGTGTGCCTTGGATAAAAGAAAAAAACCTCTTCCTTATGGAAGCCATAATATAACATTGGGACAACGATCAGAAATGCCCTGGGAATCAAATACTGAAATAGTTGGATCGAGGCTGCCACCAGGAGCTGAAAGGTAATTTATTTCTTAGATTTTATTAATATCTAAATGTTAAATTTGGCATACTATACTGAAGTCAGTGATCAAGGATTGAACGTAGTAGAATCTGTTCTTCCTACGTCATGCATTCCACCTTTGTAACTTTGCTTTTCCTGTCCCTCTGCTTAAATGTTCTCCTTTCTTCTGTCTAAAGCCTAGCAATCTCCCTATAGTGCTAGAAGAATTGTCCTCAACCAGAAGTAAAATAGTATCTTCTTTTGCGCCCCCGTACCTCTCTACTTTTCCCGTAGCACTTAGCCACTTCCTACACTGCATTATAGTAACTTACTATACATCATGTGTTCTCTGTTAGACTACAAGCTGTGTCACTTCATCTTTGTACCCCTCACAGTGGCTTACATATAGTAGGCATGTGTAAATACATATTGGACAAAAAAAATGGATGAAAGCAGACAGATATTTACAATAATTTTTTGTAATTCAATAGGTTTGTCAACAGTTACTAATTTCTTAGCAGAACTATAACTTGGTATACTCATTTATATTCGTTGGCTTTTGTTAGTTTATAAAGATGCAATCTTGCTCCTGAAAAGCTTGTAATTATTCAGTTTCTTATATTGATTTTGGAAGTAAATATTTTTTGTCTTATGTAGGATTGCTTTGGAATTTTTGGATTCGAAAGCATTTTGTACAAATATTCCTCACATAAAAGGAAAATCTGCTATGAAAAAACGACATTTGGAAATTTTGGGCTATCGTGTAATTCAGGTATGAAATACTCATGTAATTCAGCTTCTAAAAAGCCCAGAGACACTAGCTGTACGTGTGCTTTCTTTTAATGTGTAAGTTCCAGACTTATCTTTTAAAATATTTTCTTAAAAAATGTATCCCTCAAACAGGCAACGTGCAGTAGCTCATGCCTGTGGCTACTTGGGTAGTTGAGGTGGGAGAATTGCTTGATCCCAGGAGACTGAGGCTTCAGTAAGCCATAATCATCCCACTGCACTCCAGCGTGGGTGACAGAGCAAGACTCTGTCTCATAAAAATAAATAAATATAAGTTGTCATTTATTTTATTGTCTTTAGACTATTTATATCTTATGATTTCTATACCTCGTAAAGGAGAGAGGCACTGTAGAAAAGCGTAGAGTTATCAGAGGAAACAACTAGTGTATGAATATAGAAGACTGTGTAGGAAAAAATGATGGACAATTTTTGGGGCCTGGATCTAGGAAGGAGTACTTTTTCTCTGCTCCTGAAAGGAGCAGAAAAAAAGTCTTCCAGGCAATGTCAGAAGGACCCACTTGGCTTCCAATAAAGATTCACAGACTATTGTTATGTAAACTAATTTCACAGGATTCCTACAGCTTTGATCAGTAGTACTTGCATGTCTTTCTTAGTGTTTTTTGTTATTGCTTTAAAACTTTCATTCAAATTACATTACTTATTTTACAGATTTCTCAGTTTGAATGGAACTCTATGGCACTGTCAACAAAGGATGCTAGGATGGACTACTTGAGAGAACGTATATTTGGAGAACTCAAATCATGATTGTAGTTATTTAAAATGAGTGTTATCATGTGTCACATTTGGACTTATTTTAATTAAGTGGCCTGACTCAATTAAAAAATAATAGGTACAAATATCCTAAGGTGGGAACATACCTGGCATGTTTGAGAATAACGAAGGATCCGGTGTGGCTGGAGCAGAACAAGTGGGGAGTGGGGTGGGAGTATATAAGAGAAAAGGAAAGAGATAACAGTCAAATACAACCTCTTGGCTACTCAGAGAGAGATGAGAAGCCATTGGAGGGATTCAAGCAAGCAATGATATGAACTCATATTTTAACTGCATTACTTTGGCTACCTTGTTGAGATAAGAAAAGACTATGATGAGGCAAATGTGTAAGCAAGAAAACCCTCTACGAGGTCATTGCATTAATCTAGGCAAGAAATGAATGGTGGCTTGGAGAGAGTGGTAGCAGTGGAGGTAATGAGAAGTAGTCAGATTTTTGGACGTATTTTGAAGATAAAGCAACAGAATTTGCTCACTGAGTGGATATGAGGTATGAGAGAAATGGGAGTCAAGGATAATTCTAAGTTTTTGTCCTAAGCAACTAAAAGGATGTTATTGGTATTAACTGAGATGGGGGTAGTCTACAGGACGAGCAAGATGGGGGCAGGTGGTGGGGTTGATCACGAGTTTGTTTTAGATATGTTGAGTTTGTGATGTCTTTTAAACATCTAAGTTAGAGAATTCAGTAAATGAGCCTGGAGGTCAGGGAAGAGATCCAGGCCCCAGATACAATGTATAAGTTGTCAGCAGTATTCAATGTCATGAGATGAAATCACTTAAAATGAGATTAGAGAAGAATGTGAATGGAGGAGAGGGCTGAGGACTGAGTTCTCAGGTGCTCTAACATTAAAAGATTAAGAGGAAGAGGAGGAATCAGAAAAGGAGACTGAGCAGGGATGGCCAATGAGATAGGAGAAAAGAAGGTAGTACTCCTTCCTAGAAGCCAAGTGGATAAAGCATTTCAAGGAGGTGAGTAGTTGTATCAGATGCTGCTGATAGGTCAGGTAAGGTGAGAAATGGGAAATGGCTATTAAATTTAGCAACATGGAAATCATTAGTACTTTGAAAAGAGTCATTTCGAAGTGGAGAGTGTGAAAACCTGACTAGTTGAAGAGAAAATGGGAGGAGATATGTTTTCTCCTAAATGGAAGCGAAGAAATGGGGTAGTAGCTGAGTGGACCAATCTTGACCTGGTCTGAACCTACGCATGTTGAGGGAATAATGGTTTTTTCCCTGTCTTAGAACACATTTATTCAATAAAATGGTTACTAAGGGCCAACTATGTGATATAATCCCCAACCTTTCCTCTAAGAGTGATGGTTTTGTGCTCAGCAGGCCGCCGGGTGATGGTGGAGGTAATTGGCCATCTGAAACGTGGCTATCTTCTGACTCCATGACCCTCTCACTTCAATCATAAGCATAGCTTTAAAATATGTGTCTTGCATGTAATTTGCTTCACTGATATTTGGCTTAGACTTAGTTGAAGTACGTGTTTAAAATATCCAATGACTTTGCATGATTTGAACTCCAATACTTAATGATTTTGTGGAATATTAACTTCACAAAACGTTTTGTGAAAAACAGAATAGTAAGTAAAAGATGTCTCATTATCTCTTGCTCTTTCTGAATTTCCTCATATTGATTTATATTAGTGGAAATGCTAAATTCAGAGTGTTTAGTTTCCATGATTGTGTTCTATTTCTCAAGCAAGTAATAACAAGAACTAAACCCTTGGTTAGGTTAAAATATTTTACTATGCAATTTTATTACAAAACGATTAGGCTGATGAGGGTTATAAAGGGTTTCCTTTAGATATAATAAAAATTTAGTCATTATATACTTGAGGAACATGGAACTCCTGATTGAAAATAACCCTGGTATACTTTCACTAGTTATTTCACATGATCTAACTTTTCACCTGTCACATCTCTTACTCTCTCTAGGCAGCAGTCCCCAACCTTTTTGGCATCAGGGACCATTTTTGTGGAGGACAGTTTTTCCATGGACAACAGTGGGGGGATGGTATGGTTTCAGGATAAAACCTCAGATCATCAGGCATTAGTGAGATTCTCATAAGGAGCACACAACTTAGATCCCTCACATGTACAGTTCACAATAGGAGGGTTTGTGCCCCTATGAGAATCTAATGTAGCCACTGATCTGACAGGAGGTGGAGCACAGGTGGTAATGCTAGCTTGCCTGCCCACTGCTTGCCTCTTGCTGTGTGGCCCAGTTGGGGAACCCTGCTCCAGGCTATCTGATGCAGATGGTTTTCTTTATATAGATACTGTTATATTTTTGATTGATGATTTTTCTATCTAAATAACTTAGCTTGTTATAAACAAAAGCATTTTTTATTAATATACAATTCCCATAGTATAAAATTCACCCTTTAAAAGTATTTAATTCAGTGGTTTTTAGTATATTTGTGCAACCGTCACCCATATCTGATTCCAGAACATCATCATCCTCAAAAGAAACCCTGCAAGAAGCATTATTTTTACAACTTATTTTTACATCTACATAGATTGGCATTCTCTTCCCAAAAGTAGCCTCAATCCTGATTTTATAGTAAGTGCTTATTACAATTTTATCACCCAGATGTGCATTTCTAGACACCATAATCCCTGTGGCCCCCTCTTCCTGCACCCTTTTGAGTCTAAGTGTCTCTTTCTCTTCCTAACAGTTTGTTTGTTGAAGAACCTGTAGAGTTTTCCACTTTGGGAATTTCTTGATTCTGTATGCTATAATTAAGAAAAGTATTTTTCAAGATAGAAAAGTAATCAGGATTCTACTTTAAATATCCAAAATAAAACTTGTTTCTGTTAAATATATTTCTGTATTTATGATGGAGAAAAAAAGGTGTATGGATACTTAGATCTGTTCTTTATGCAACTCCTTGACAAATAATCATGAATGTTCCAAATTAGTCCCAAGTCAGGTTTTTCAGAAAATAACATGTGTAAGGATAGAAGTCAAATATATGTCTATGAAAGCTATGTGAGACCCATAAGTTGGTGTGTGGCTAAAAGTGATGATTAATTTATGACTTGCATAGAGTTGGATGTGATGGTTATGAGCAGACTGAGGAGTCAGCTTACTATATGCACTAAGAAGAAACAAACAGTGAATGGAGGACATCACATCCCAGAACATGAAGTATACATACAGTCACCTTCCTTGCAGTCAGAAATTTAGCAAATAGCCCTTTCACAGAGAGTAGCCAAAATTTAAATCGGTGAATACACATCCTCCTCCACATCTCCCACTGACCCCAACTTCTGCACCAGCAGTTTAAAGAATCAATCCATTTCCTAAGGGTGCTCCCTCACCCTCCTGCCACAGATGCTGTAGTTAATGGCTTGAAGACTGTGATTTACTGGTTTTAATAAAAATTATTTGATTTGGAAACCACAAATAATGTGCCAGTGTCGCAAAAAAAAAAAGAAAAGAAAAGAAAAATGGCCATTTGAATTTGACTATTTTTACTTAGAAGAGACTTTTCCGCAGCCATTTATTACACTTCTGAAGTAGCATTTCTGAAGTCTTATGGCATGTAATTTTTAGTAAAATGCACAGGATTCCTGTCATTTTGAAGCATGAGGAGAGGTTTTTGATATCTTAAACATTTTTTTTAACGTAGATGCACATATTCTCCACTTCCAATTGTAATAGAAAATCAGTGTAAAGATACCCTAACAATGCAAATGAAATGATTAGCAAACAACTCAAATTTAGGAGGCTTCTTTACAATCCATTGAGTGAAACAGATTCACAAAATAATTTGTTCAACTGAATATTTAATTTCTTATTAGAAAATGGTTTTAAGTTCTGAACATTACATTGAAGAGTCAGTGACTGAGGTTTTGTTACCTACTGCTCATCTCTAAGTCAATTTCCTGAATAATTTCTACATGAATGTCTGTACAAGCTTTTGAAAAACAGAATAAATTAAAGCCCCATTCACCAAACAAACCACCTCCCCATTATGTTTTGTCACCTTGTTCATAGTTTAGACAGTTTGAAGAGATTTAAACGTGTTGCTAGGCAACTAGCTCCTGAAGCATAGCGTATTTCCTTCAACATCCCAGCCCATTCTTTTTTATCATCTTCATACCTGATGGAGGAAAAGAAAGTAATCAATAAGCAGCTTTAGTTCTATAGATTTCCCTGGGTTTGGTATACAAATGTGGATTTTTGAAAAAACCCTAGTGGCTCTTACTCAGAGGAAGAGTAAGAACATCACTTACTGGTAGAACATCACTTGAATATCTCCCAAATATGCACTGTCTGAATGAGCATGTACCTCAACTACTACTGCCACAGTATTTAATCTGGATGCCTAGGCAGTTCAGCCTTCTCTCTTTTTTTTTTTTTATATTTAATATTTTTAGTAGAGACGGGGTTTCACCATGTTGGCCAGGATGGTCTCGATCTCTTGACCTTGTGATCCACCTGCCTTGGCCTCCCAAAGTGCTGGGATTACAGGCATGAGCCACTGTGTCCACCCAGTTCAGCCTTCTCTGAGAATCAAAGACTGCACGGAGAAGAGGAATAAATAGCTAAGCAGTTAAACATTCACCTTTGAACTGATGGAAGATGGCTGGTCTCTTTGAGTCAAGGTAAGCGCACTCTTGCTTAAGAGAAAACCTGGGGGAAAGCAGACTGTTGGTGGCCTTAGTTGTGCCTCCAGTTGTTCCTGTACACTAGTGTCTAGCATGGCACCTGATACACAGCAGTCACTTTTTTAAAATTTGTTCCCCTTCCCCTTTATTGTTCTGTTTGAGGACAGCTCTTAGACTTTGCACTTGACTTTGGTAAGGACTGGTCTTCATCTCTGAATATTCAAGGTTATAAAGATACAGACAACTTGAATTCCCTTGTACCATGTGTGCTGAACATGTCTGCTCTGCGTGGTGCCAGGAATGTTTTCTCTGTGTGGGAAGCTTCTAAACGCTGCCTTCTCTCTGAAACCTTTCTCACCTTCCTCAAACACAGTTTGTTGCTTTCTCTTCATTTCTTGTATCATCCTTTATATGGTATTATAGCAATTATCACTCCATTTTAATTTTCCCCCCATGTCAATGTCCTCAAGCCCCAAAGGCATCTGAGGACAAATAATATATTTATCCACCTTAATATCTCTCCACAAGTTGTGAAGACTTGGCACAAGACTTACCCCAAATCAGCCTGGCATGGTGGCTCACACCTGTAATCCCAGCACTTTGGGAGGCCAAGGCAGGCAGATCACCTAAGGTCAGGAGTTCAAGACCTTGGCCTGGCAAATATGGCAAAACCCCGTCTCTAATAAAAATATAAAAATTAGCTGGGTGTGGTGGTGTGCGCATGTAATCCCAGCTACTCCAGAGGCTGAGGCTGAGGCAGGAGAATTGCTTGAATCCAGGAGGCAGAGGTTGTAGTGAGCCAAGATTGCACCACTGCACTCCAGCCTGAGTGACAGAGCAAGACTCCATTAAAAAAAAAAAAAAGATTTACCCAAATCATTCTGTGATGAATGAAGGAGATTTTAAATAATTAATAAATTAGCTTGTACCCACATACAATGTGCACTGATTAATTTCATCAGTGTTCCAAATTCTCAGCAATTATACCATGCACTGAGTGGTTTTTATGTAGAGGAAAGCATACAAAAAATATTTTGCTACTAATAAAGGGAAGAACCTCAATTATATAAAATTCAGAGCAACAAATTAAGAGATAAATAGTTTTAAATGACGTAAACAAAGTGACCACATTTTAAAAATATGAAGTTAAGGTCTAATGAGGCTTTAAAATGTTTGTTTCCTGGCAGTTATATTTTTACTTTCAGCTTGGTAAATCCTAAATAATGGAATGATTTTAAGAAAAAAATACAAGAATGGATTTTTTTTTTTAACATATAGTAAGAGGATCTATGTTTAGAATGTGGTATACTGAGAGTTTTCACCTCTGCATGTGTGGGTAGAGAGGTTCACTAGGAAATGGAGGGCAAATAGGCAGCCACGTTTCATTTCTCTACATCAGCTGACTTCAACTTTACCACACATCTAAGTCACCTGGAGGGTTTGTAAAACACAGATCGATGGTCCTATCACCCCCAGAGTTTCTAATTCAACGGATTTGAGGTGAGGCCTGAGAATCTGCCTTTCTGATAAGGACCCAGGTGATGCTGAAGCTGCTTTGGGAACTACTGTAGTAGATCACTGGTTCTCTAACTTAATTGCACAATAGAACCATCTGGAGATGTTAAAGATACTGATGCCTGGGTCCTACTTCGGAGATTGAGTTAATTGGTATGAAGGGTGGCCTGGGCATCAGGATTTTTTAAGGCTCCCCAAGTGATTATAATATGCAGCAAAGTTTCAGAATCATGCTCCAGATAGTACCCCAAATTAGAAAATACCAGTCTCTAAATTTAAATAGCCAAGCAGATAGTGATGAATGCCCTCGTCTTTTCTTACCCAGTCCAGTGGTTCCGAAACGTGTCTACACATATAGAAACATCCAGGGATTTTTTAAACTTCCAAAGCTCAGACTGTACTTCAGACCAATTAAATCACAGTCGATATGAGTGGGACAGAGATGTTAGTATTTTTTTTTCTTTTCTTTTAATTTTTTTCCACCTACATGGGGTTTGCAGATGTTAGTATTTTTTGAAGCACCCTGGTGATTCCAATGTGTGGGCAACCTTGGGAACCACTGCCCTAGTCACAAAATAAACCACAATCAGAGAGGACCCCTCTTTCAGGTTCCCTTGAATAATGTCAGGGCTACTTTAATAGCAGGAGATTCTGTACTTTCCTTTGCTGCCTGCAGCTTTTCCCTGCAGAGGCAGGATGGCTTTTGACAACCCTTAGGAACTAGAAGGGCTTTGGTGAGGTTCCACTGACTGACAGCACAATTCCTTAATATCAGTGTTTCTCAACCCTGGCTGCTGATTAGAATCATCTGGGGACGGGCTCGGTGGCTTATGCCTGTAATCCCAGCACTTTGGGAGGCCAAGGTGGGTGGATTACCTGAGGTCAGGAGTTTGAGACCAGCCTGGCCAACATGGTGAAACCCCGTCTCTACTAAAAACACAAAAATTAGCCAGGCATGGTGATGCACACCTTTAGTCCCAGCTACTCAGGAAGCTAAGGCAGGAGAATTACCTGAACCCAGGAGGCAGAGGTTGCAGTGAGCCAATATCGCACCACTGCACTCCAGCTTGGGTGACTGAGTGAGACTCTGTCTCACAAAAAAATCACCTGGGAAGGTTTTAGGAACTAGAGATGCTCAACTCTACCTCCAGAAATTCTGATATAATGGTCTGTGTTAAGGCCCAGACACTGGTATATTTTAAAAGCATCCCAGATGATTGTAACATACAGCTATAGTTGAGAGTTACTGCCCATTTATACTTGGTACCTGGCCCTGTTTTTGAAAAAAACCCTAACCTTCCCAGCCCTCATTAGTTCATGCTTTTTTCCTACTGCTTCCAGCTTTTCCCCGTCTCACTGTCTTAATTCTAGCCTCTTTGCTCCGTGGAAATCTCTTCTCTTCCTCCCCGTTTTTTTGGGGGGAAGAGGGATAACAGTTAATTTCCTTATGTAGCCACTTTTTTTCTTGCCCTCTACACAGCTAGTTAATATTACAACATGGGGAAATGATGTCTAATGCACAAATCATTGTTTGGTTAAGGTACCAGCTTTTCAGCCTTTTTGGTTCACCATCTGGGAATAAAGCATCTGCTGGTTGAGTTATAGAACAAATAATACCCACTTTCCAGTCTCAGGCTTAGTGGTATGCCTTCACTGATGAAGTATAAATGGCACTCTTCCAAAGCTGTACTTACAAACTTAAATGTGCAAACAATTCACCTGGGAATCTTGTTAAAATACAGATTCTCATACAGTGGGATGTGGGATTCTGTGTTTCTTTTCTTTTCTTTTGAGACAGAGTCTCACTCTGTTGCCAAGGCTGGAGTGCAGCGGCACAATCTCAGCTCAAATAAGATAAATACAAACTTTTTAAAATAGCTTCCCTAAAATAGTTCAATTGAGTAACAATTCCAAGTGTCATACTTGGGAGAACTACCTGGCAACTACTTGGGAGGTAAAATGGATTGCTACTTTGACTTTTTCATTTTAAAAAAGCATTTGTTAGCTGAATCCTCAAACAATTGGAATGCTGTTTAGATTCAAAACAGAACCAAAGTAGTACTGGAAAACTCAAGAGGTTAAATGTTTCTTTAGGCTGGGCGTGGTGGCTCATGCCTGTAATCCCAGCACTTTGGGAGGCCGAGGTGGGTGGATCACCTGAGGTCAGGAGTTTGAGACCAGCCTGGCCAACATGGTGAAACACCATCTCTACTAAAAATATAAAAATTAGCTAGGCGTGGTGGTGCATGCCTGTAATCCCAGCTACTCAGGAGGCTGAGGTGGGAGAATCAATTGAACCCAGGAGGCGGAGGTTGCAGTGAGCCGAGATTGTGCCACTGCACTCCAGCCTGGGCAACTGAAACTCCATCTCAAAATAAATAAATCAATAAAATTAAAAAGTTTACATAAATAAATAAATAAATAAATAAATGTTTCTTTAGAACTCTGTTTTCTTAGGAAATAAACGACTCTGGAGCAAAGAGGCCTTCGCTCTACTAGATGCCTACAGCATTGCACTCTTAGAGTTGGAATGAAGCTTACAGTATCGAAGGTCCAACTCTCATTTTACTGTCAGAAACAGGCCCAGATAATTTCTTTCCCAGGCTCACAGCTAATTAGAAATAGTCACTTGCTCAAGTAAGTGGCATGTACAAAAGTTCAATTAGGTTTGAAATGTTTAGTCTGCTACCAAGAAGTAGCTTGCATGTTGGGAAAATCTGGCTTATTATTTACTACAAAATCATTTATCAGTCATCTGATTTAATATGTGCTTCTGAAAATTGAAGTCATGAGAACTTACTTCCATATGTCATTGACTTCGGTGGGTGCAAATTCTTTAGACTCTAGTTGAATCATAGCAAAACCACCAATCGCATACAGAGATCCAGCCAGGCTGACCAAACTGATGGAGCTTCTTTCTTGGGGAAATTCGGTCATTACATCCCATCTAGGTATCATTAAAAATATAGTCAGTGTAAAACTTAAAGAAATGCCAGATATGTACTTACTGAACAAGTATAAGAAATCGTAATTTAAAAATTCAAGTAGTGGCTTGGCACAGTGGCTCATGCCTGTAATCCCAGCACTTTGGGAGGCCAAGGCAGG
Organism: Cacajao melanocephalus; assembly: GCA_963573385.1. Classification (NCBI taxonomy): domain Eukaryota; kingdom Metazoa; phylum Chordata; class Mammalia; order Primates; family Pitheciidae; genus Cacajao; species Cacajao melanocephalus. Next base: position 45,628 of record CAUYLG010047048.1, on the reverse strand, counting down.
CGAATCACCTGAGGTCAGGAGTTTGAGACCAGCCTGACCAACATGGTGAAATGTCATCTCTATTAAAAATACAAAAAATTAGCCAGGCATGGTGGCACGCACCTGTAATCTCAGCTATTTGGAAGGCTGAAGCAGGAGAATCACTTGAACCTGGGAGGTGGAGGTTGCAGTAAGCTGAGATTGTGCCACTGCACTCCAGCCTGGGCAACAGAGGGAGACTCCATAATTATAAATAAATAAATACAAATAAATAAATAAATAAATTCAAGTAGTGGCCAGATGCGGTGGCTCATGCCTGTAATCTCAGCACTTTGGGAGACTGAAGCAGGAGGATTGCTTGAGCCCAAGGAGTTTGAGACCAGCCTGGGCAACAAAATGAGACTGTCTCTACAAAAAAAAAAAAAAAAAAAAGCCAGGCCTGGTGGTATGTCCCTATAGTCCCAGCTACTTGAGAGATCTCTTGAGCCCTTGAGATCAAGGCTGTGGTGAGCTATGATTGCACTGCTGCACTCCAAGCTGGGTGATAGAGCAAAACCTTGTCTTTAAGAAAAAAAAATTCAAGTAGCATAGGCATCCAAAAGTAGAAAACGCATAAGTTTGCTACTAGAAAATATTTGAAAGATATAACTTCATTAAACATAAAGCCTTCAATACGTCCACTCTAAGGCCAGGCATGGTGGCTTACACCTGTAATCCGAGCACTTTGGGAGGCCAAGGTGGGGGAATCACCTGAAGTCAGGAGTTTGAGACCAGCTGGACCAACATGGTGAAACCCTGTCTCTACTAAATATACAAAAAATGAGCAAAGCATGGTGGCGCATGCCTGTAATCCCAGCTACTCGGGAGACTGAGGCAGGAGAATCATTTGAATCCGGGAGGCAGAGGTTGCAGTAAGCCAAGATAGTGCCATTGCACAACAGCCTGGGCAACAAGAGCAAATGTCTCAAAAAAAAAAAAACAAACAAAAAAAGAAAAGAAAATGCTTTTTATAGAAAATCTACACTCCAGCCTGTGTGACACAGTGAGACCTTGTCTAAAAACAACAAAAAAAAAATTGACAAAATCTGGAAAGTACAGAATGATATACGAGAAAGCAAATATCTCCATAATCATACCTTACAGACATAATCACAAGCACCAATTTGGAAGAATTTGGTATAATATTGTCATCTTTTTAAAAAGCATATATATATATATAAGCTTCCATACATATAAATGAAACTAAGAAGATATTTACAATTTTGTGTGCTGCTTGTTAAACTTACATCATGAGTGTTTACCCATATTACAGTCTTCAAAAACATTATTTTTAATGATAATTTAAATCGTGTTCCACAAAAGTTCCTTGAAATTTTCATATACTAAAGTCTGTTTTGTAGTCAGGCATACATGTTCCTAAAAAAAGTAATAATAGTTCTGGCCAGGCATGGTAGCTCACGCCTGTGATCCCAGCATATTGGGAGGCTGAGGTGGGCAGATCACAAGGTCAGGAGTTCGAGACCAGCCTGGCCAACATAGTGAAACCCCATCTCTACTAAAAGTACAAAAAATTAGCCGGGCATGGTGGCGTGCACCTGGACTCCCAGCTACTTGGGAGGCTGAGGCAGGAGAATCACTTGAACCCAGGAGGTGAAGGTTGTGGTGAGCCGAGATCTCGCCACTGCACTCCAGCCTGGGCAACAGAATGAGACTCCGTCTTAAAAAAAAAAAATTAATAATAGTTCTCTTTTTTCTTCATTGCTAAACTAGGAATATAAAAAGTATGTACTCATTCAGATGTGTGAGCTCAAAAATTTTAAAAAGACCAATTTTATATGAAGAATAGCTGTCAAATAACTTTTCACATTAAGTCAATAAAAAGCTAAAAAGTGAAAATGTGAATAAAAGTATAAACAGCATAAAGGAATGAAAACTTCTCAAACATTCATACTTTACGGATATCAGTCATTAACAAGTTAAGTGAAGATCTTTTTGTACTTAAAGAAACTACATATTTCAAATCAATTCCACAGAGACATGTATACCTATAAACACACAGACAGTTTTTCGGGGCCAGGTGTGCTGGCTCACACCTATAAATAATCCTAGCACTTTGGGAGGCCAAAGTGGGAGGATCATTTGAGGCCAGGAGTTTAAGACCAGCCTGGACAACATAGTGAGACCCTGTCTGTACCAAAAAAACAAAAACAAAAACAAAAAATAGCTGGGCGTGGTGGTATGCGCCTATAGTCCTAGCTACTCAGGAGCCTGAGGCGAGAGGATCACTTGAGCCCAGGAGTTTGAGGCATCATTGAGCTATGATTGTGCCACTGCACTCCAGCCTGGGCAACAGAGCCAGATCTTGTCTCTTAAAAATAAAAAAACATAAAGTTATTCACAAGTATTACCTTTGCATTTCTAAGTTCACAGAGTTAATAACAAGGACAAATAGGGCATGACAACACAAACTTGAGGGTCATATGTTCAAATTACAAACATGTAATGCATCAGAATGTTAGATGAGATTTACATCCAGTAACAGCAAAAGAAACCCAGATGAAAATACCTCCTCTGTAATATGTGGCTCTCTACCCTCCCCTCCCCACATCCTAATTAGAAAGACTACTTTTCATCCAAACTTAACAATTAAAATGTATAGTTGTTCATATGCTATACTAAGACGTGGCAACTCACTTATTGGTTGTAAGGTCAAAAGCTTCAACTGAAGCTGAAAGACCATCTTCAGTGACACCTCCTGCAATCACAATTTTGCCTTTATGGACTGCTACTCCAAACATGGAACGAGGAGTTTTCATTGGAGCCAGGTCTTTCCAATCTCCTTTTTTGGGGTTGAAGATAAACACTCTGTTTGTACATTTTCTGTAAACAAAAAAACAAATGTTCCTTTTAGAACCTTCTTTTTCTGAAAGCACCTTTGGCTTTGCTTATAAGAAATAGGTAGTAAGGCATAATAATTTGACTTTGCTTATCTTAAGAAATATGTAGTAAGGCATAAGATCAGAAAAACTTCAAAGATTTTTTTTAAATTTTTTAAAAATTTATTTATTTATTTAAAGAGACAGGGTTTTGCCATTTTGGCTAGGCTGGTCTCGAACTCTTGGCCTCAAGTGATCCGCCTGCCTCAGCTTCCCAAAGTGCTGGGATTATAGGCATGAGCCACCATGACAGCCCCATAGAATTCTTAATTTGAACATATGCCACTAAGCAAAGGACAAGCCCAAATGTGGGGATCAAAACTATTTTGTAACTTAATTTGGCTACTGGAATGTAGGGTACCTTTACTTCTGGATAGCTGCTTAGAAGCCCAGGCAAAGCTGATTTTAATCCTGTCTACTAAATTCAATTTAAGGTTTTTTTTCACTCTATTTGAGTAAAAAAAAAATAAAAGTGTAAACCTTTTATTGTACCTCAATAACAAATGGTAAGTTTCTTATCTGAATATCCTGGGAATTAATCAGTTAACTTAAAAAAATAATTAGGTGCAAATATACCTACTTTAAATTTTATGTGATACATGATTTTATATTACCACAAATACACTGGTGCTTTTTAAGAAATCTGGGACTATAGATTAGACAATGAATCATCTGAGCTGATGAATAATGAGAAGAGTTTTATATGCTAAATGCTACCAGAAAGACCTGGACTCATCTGAATTATTCTTAGTATGTTATGGGGTCTCACTCTGTCACCTAGGCTGGAGTGCAGTGGTATGATCTTGGCTCACGGCAACCTCCACATCTAGGGCTCAAAAGATTCTCCCATCTCAGCCTCCCAGGTAGCTGGGACCCCACAGGTGCATGCTACTGCGCCCAGCTAATTTTTTGTATGCTTGGTAGAGACAGGGTTTCACCATGTTGGCTAGGCTGGTCTTGAACTCCTGAGCTCAAGTGATCCTCCACCCTTGGACTCCCAAAGTGCTGGGATTATAGATGTGAGCCACCGCACCCAGCTCTTAGTAATTTTTATGGTTTCTTAAAGTTATCTATAATCTGATGGGAGTTCAGAATTCCAAATAATAATTGATTAACTAGATATATTTGATGATGAAAAACACCTCAACTTTTTTTTGAGGACAATTTTTTTCTTAATTGTGTAAAAGACCAGTTATCTGGAGCATAAGCATTTCCTCTAATATTTGACTGTGGGTATGAACGTTATCCAAAATCATGTTCTTCAAATTCATTAGTGGGAACTGGTGCAATTCAGCACTTACTTTTAGATAATGACTCATTTCAAAGTTCTTGACTTTGACATTTGTCAAGCAATGTTGTGTTGGTTAATCATATTCTCAAGATTAATATATTCCTACTGACAAGAACTGTATGCTTCTTACTGACATATCAATTTCCTAGTTACTAATGCTACTTGAAGGAAACAATTTAAATCATTTGGCAGGTTCCTGTGTTTCCAAAGTCAGAACGCTCTTTAGTAGTGATTTTCCATTCCATTTACTCAGGAAAAATGCCCAAAATAAGATCTTGCACCAGGTGAGCTTGTAATATACCTTCCTTTAAATTTGATGAATAGGTAGGATTAAGGAGAATATCAAAATTTTAGAATATATTATCTTTGAAACCAGGTAGATGTTTAAAAACCATTGCTTTTTAAAATCACCTTTTCTGTGCTATATTTACTATTTTAATTGACTAATACCCATTAATCATTAACTCTAGAATAGAGTTCTTGGCATCTAACACATTTCCATAGTTTACTCTCCTTTCCTGCTTTGTCCTTACAATTCTTAATTTGGCTCCCTTTTCAGGGTTGGACATCTCTATTAATTCAACCGCCTGAGCAAATGATGACAAGCCAAATCAGACAGAGTTTTCAGGGGCAGAATATTAGTTCTCACCATCTAAACTGAAAATGCTCATTTTACTAGACAGGCTATACTGGTTTGACTGTCTCTGGAGTATTTGGAGCTCACTCACTTTTCCTCTCTCTGAGTTATAAGATCTCTTTCCCAATTACCGATTCCTTGAGAATTGACTAGAAATCCAGTTAGGTTTATATATGAAACCTCATCCTGGTTTTCTCACAGAGACTGGGTGCTACTGGGAGCCCGTTTTTGAATAGTTGTTAGCCATTTTGAATATCACCTCTGTCAGAGAGTAACTGTGGAACACTGCTGAAGAAATAACTCCCTTCCTTTTTTTTTTTTTTTTTTTTGAGATAGAGTCTCACTGTTGCCCAGGCTGGAGTGATCTTGAATCACTGCAACCTCCACCTCCCAGGTTCAAGCAGTTCTCCTGCCTCAGCCTCCCGAGTAGCTGGGATTACAGGCGGCTACTTTTTGTATTTTTAGTAGAGACAGGGTTTCACCATGTTGGCCAGGCTGGTCTTGAACTCCTGACCTTGTGATCCACCTGCCTCGGCCTCTCAAAGTGCTGGAATTACAGGCATGAGCCACCTCGCTTGGCCCACTTTTTGTTTTTATTTTGTCTTTTTTACTGCCCTCTTTTCTTTTTGTTTTTTAATTTTTAATTTTTTTAATTTTTATTTTTTTAAGAGACAGGGTCTTGCTGTGTTGCCCAGGCTGGAGTACAGTGGCTATTCACAGGTATGATCCCACTACTGATCAGCATGGGAGTTTTCACCTGCTCCATTTCCGACCTGGGTCGGTTCACCCCCCGTTAGGCAACCTGGTAGTCCTCTGCTCATGGGATACTGCCCTCTTTTCAATCACCATACTTTTCTTTCAAACGGACCTAGCTAAAGGCCCTTTTATGAATGTAAAGTACAAATCCATGATTTTTTTAAATGCACAATTATCTTAGAAGATACATTTTAAATACTATATTAAAGAGTACATTTAAATTTTTATCTACTTATAGCTAAATGAATAAGAAAGCCCACTGGTTTTAATGTAGTAGAATACAATTGTAAATCAGTGAAATAGAGAACTTGATTATGCTCCTAGATGCTGCCTGGACTGTAAGGATGCTTATGATTGGAGTATGAGGCTCATTCCTAGCAGTATGCTGAGTATCTACATGTTTACTTCAGCAACTTGAAATTTTATTTTAAGATTTTCCCTCCACAGTATGATAGGTGAGAACCATGTCCCATTTTAGTATGCAGATCCAAATAAAAAGAGGAAGAAACCTTTCTAATAAAAGGTCATTTAGGCCAGGCGCGGTGGCTCACGCCTGTAATCCCAGCACTTTGGGAGGCCGAGGTGGGTGGATCACTTGAGGCCAGGAGTTCGAGACCAGCTTGGCCAACATGGTGAAACCCCGTCTCTGTAAAAAAAAAAAAAAAGTCATTTGGACATAAATCACGGGAGTTCAGGTACTTACTTGTCATCTGTCTTTCCTCCTAGACAATATATCATCCCTTTATGTGAAATCACATTATGGCCATAGACTTTGATAGGAAGTTTTTTTACTTCGTTCCATTTTGTAGCCCTAAAATTAAAGGAGACAGAATTTATGTACTTTAGTAAATTCCAGGTTTTGAAAATATGAATGTATTGTAGGCACGCATATACTTGAATGCTTAGAGAGCAGGAATATCATGCCAACTTACACAGGATCATAACATAATACTGAATCCAGCGAAGCCTCTGTTTGAAGATCTTTGCCTGCAACTACATAGATTTTATCATCTACTTCTCCCAGACCGAAGAGACACCTGGCTGAAGGCAGAGGTGGAAGTCCAACCCATTCAGATGCTATGCTATCCAGCTGAAAAAAATATATATATGAGGATTGTGGAGCATGTTAGAAAAAAGTTACAAGTATACAAAAAAAAAGTTACAATTTATATGTTATTTAGAAGTCATTGAGATAGCCAAATATCTCACAAGTAAATAAAACTACAATCTCAAAGTATCATATTATAGCTCATAATTACCAAGAAAAATAAGTAAATCTACTTGGCCTACCAGATAAAGATACCAAAATCTTCAAGACTTCAAAAAAAGAAAGAATAAATTAGAATCCCCAGATGTTAGAACCGTGAGGTTTCTTGTCAGATTTTCTCCCATGTTGCCTTGTTCAGCTTTGAAACAGGAGATCCTCATACTTTTAAGACACTGGGGAAAGAAAGGCTGGCAGAGCAGGGAGGGTCACAGAATGTGAATGACCCCTGCATGCTATATTTAACATGCTCCCCAAGCCAGTGGCTGGGACAGCTGGACCTGTCGCTCAGTCCACAGACAACTGGGTTGTTAGGCAATATCTTTTTTTTCTTTCTTTAAAAACATTTTAGGTTATCTGTGTTTTTGCCTTATTATTTCTGATATAGGCAGGTGTTAAAGTGAATTTCCTAGTGTGATGTTGGGAGTCATTTGAAATACCCTTCTCTATTGTTTTTTTAATTTATTTATATTAATAAGTAACTGCTTGTTTTTGCTCACCACCACTTCTGTAAGCTTAAGATTTTCCCAAGGAGGAAAATCTCCTTGTGCCCATGCTCTGGGGTAGGTGATTCTGGCATGGTGGCATCTGTTTCATCCCTTACTTTTGGTAATTTAAACGTTTTACACTTTGCATTTTAGCATACTAACGCACAAGAAAACTGTTTTCTACAAGAGTACAGTTGCAGATTTGTTGTTCTCTGTGGTGCCAGTAAAACCCAGTTTCACTGAATACTAAGGATAGATGTGCATACAAATGGCCGTTGTATAGACAGGGATGTCTGTGGAAGCCTATCCATATGTGGTCTAGTAACCTCAGTTAAACAAAGCGCTAATTAAGACTAGGTGACAAGAGAGGTTTAATCTCCAAATGTGCATTGTTAGCTTTGCATTCACTAATTTCAACAGCTAGATTTTGATCCCGTATGTTTCCACTTTTGAAAGAAATTCTTTGATGATGAAGGTAGTATGTAATATAGTAGAAATAATAATGAATATTTATGGAGTTTTGACTGTTGTCATAGGCTTTGAATGAAATGCTCTTCACAGGTAACCTTATTTAGTTTTCCAGTATAGGCATGTCTATCATCCCCATTTTAAAGATGAGGAAACTGAGGCACAGAAAGATGAAATTATTTGCCCAAATACACAGAGCTTTTAGGTGATATTCAAATCCAAGCCATCTAAATCCATAGTTTGTTTTAAAAAAATGGAACAGCAGCCAGCATAATCCTATATCTGAGGACTTAACTCTCATACTGTACAGTACTGTCTACCTGCCCATATTACCCCTTAGAGGCCACTTTCTACAGCAGATGGAACAGTAGACTGCCTGCCAATCTCTTTTATAGATGAGCTATCAAGCTATTTAACTTCTCTGAGTTCAACTTCCCTCATTGTTAAAATTAGAGTTTGGACCTAAATTACTTTAAGACCTGTTCAAAACTAGATGAATCTATTAATTCATCAAATTCATGAGTGGGGAAAAAACCTCTCTTACTAAGATAAAAAATTCTTATAATCTGGGGTTGGGCGCAGTGGCTTATGCCTGTAATCCCAGCACTTTGGGAGACTGAGGCCAGGAGTTCGAGACCAGCCTGACCAACATGGTGAAACCCCGTCTCTACTCAAAATACAAAAAATTAGCTAGGCATGGGAGGTGCGTGCCTGTAGTCCCAGCCACTGGGAGGCTAAAGTACGACTTGCTTGAACCCAGGAGGCAGAGGTTGCAGTGAGCCGAGATTGCACCACTGCAACCCAGACTGGGCAACACAGTGAGCTCCATCTCAAAAAAAAAAAAAAAAAATTATTATAATCTTTTTATAGCATACAATGGAAGGTCAAATTACTCCTAAGTTAATGCATTTTAAATAGATATGACCAAGCAGAAAAATATAAAACCTGAAATTCTCATACAAATATTATCTGATGAATCACTTCACCTCTTTTATGGTGAAGTGTTATCCCAGCATCCTGTTCTATTAGTGCTTTTTAAAAGCAGCAAGGCATTTGCAGTGAGAGGGAGTTGACCTTCCAACTTTGTATAATTGTTATTGTGGTTATAAAGAACATTAAATAGGTTTCTTAAACCAAAAATGAGAAGCTGTGTCAGTAAAAGTAAGGGTTTTATTAGTCTGGAAGAGAAGGATAAAGATTAAACTGAACACTTGAAAGTAAAAAGGACTGTGTTATAGATATAGTCAATAAATTAAATATGAAATGAAATTTAAAACTCTAGTAGTTTTGAAGAATTATTCTATGGCAGTAACTATTCTGTAGATCTGTCATTTGTAGGTAGCTACCTATCTGTCTGTGTTTTGATGTCATTCTTACTTCCTGGATGTATTTATAACCTTTTTCATTGACTTTCCCCTTTTTGAAGTTTATTTGACTTTAAAATTAGAGCTTGGGAAATTTTCTGACCCACATTCAAATACTTATAACATTCTTCACTAGAACTTTGAAAATTAAGAAACATGATTAATATGTATTACTACAACTAAATTTTTTAAGATTATAAACGGTTGATGAAAGATATAATAGTATTTTGTGAATGCAAAGTATGTAACACACTTCGAGAGCATACTGTGACTGTGGTATGACATTTAATACTTGCTTATCTTTGGCCTTTTTAACTAAAGTGCCCATAAGCCCCAGGCCATGATTAGCTATGACCTACACAAACTCTTTTGAGCCAGTTGTAAGCTACAAAGTTTCAGTATTGGCATTACTGAAGACAAAGGTTAAGCCAACTCCTTCATAAATTGATATAGTGTAATACATTGATAATATAAGACAAACTCCCTTCAAACAAACTACTAAGAATCTATTAGTTTAGGAGAATTAATTTACTTGGAAAATTCTGTGGTTTCACAAAACAGATTGTTAAGTTCTAATCACGTCTAAGTATAACTCTGATCCAAATAAATGTGATATAATGAAAACTTCTAACTATAATTAATTCAAATTAGTGACTTTTGTGTACACAGTTTTTCCTAAAAGATAATCCAAAGTATGTAGAATATGTACACAAGTTTTCTTCATTTTCAACAAAATTATATTTCAGGTAGTAACCATAAATAAGAGATGAAATGCTACCTCCAATAACTTCAAATGAGTTCAAGAACACTTGGAAGAAGGTAGAAATCTGACCAATTTAGAGCTGCCAGCAGATGAAAAAGAAAAAAAGCTAAAAAAGAAAATCTGACCAATTATTACTTCTTTGTAATGTGTAAAGAACTTTGATTTAGGGAAACTATTTAGGGAAAGACATTAACCTATTTTTAATAGGTAAGAGTGTACAAGATTAAATTTAGTTTTTACAGAGGGGACGGTGGCTCATGCTGGTAATCCCAGCACTTTCGGAAGCCAAATTGGGAGGATTACTTGAGCCCAGGAGTTCAAGATCAGCTGGGGCAACATCGTGAGACCTCGTCTCTGCCAAGAAAAAATAAATTTAGTTTTTACTAAAATACTAGGCTTTGAGGGATTACAGTCACCATCATCTATAAACAAGGCATTTTTGGTAAAATAGTATAAAGAACATCTTAAGTCATTAAACATTAATTACAACCTCATTATTCACCAAACTTTTATTACACATTAACAAAGCAGTCAAATATTTTTCTGTCAACTCTCTAAACAGCAAAAGAGCAAGGGCATCATTTAGAGGACATCAATTAGAATAAAATGCAAGCAGCCTGAATAATTCACAAATTGGCTAACTGGATGGTAACAGCCTTCCCTTTAAGCAACTGTGTATATAAAAAGTCCTTCTTACCTGGAAGAAGTATGACTGTAGAGGTTGATCCTTATTTTCTTCATCCACATATAGTCCTCCTACCACATATATCTGATTTTGCTGGGTAACAATGCTGGAATGATTTCTGGGAATCTGCTCAGCCAGTGCGGTAAGGTAGCATTCATTTTCCGTGGGATCATAAGCCACTGCTGCTGTGTCATTAACCATGAGGATGAGGTCTTTTACAAACATTCCATGCCTGGGAATGTCATTCAGGTAACCAGGAAGTAAATCTTCATCACCAACATCACCATTCACCTCACCAGCCCCAGCCTTCACATTTTTGCTAGGTTCTGGGAGTTTGCCTGCGAAAGCATCTTTTAGAACTCTGATTTTTTTCTGGAGTTCTGGGTTGCTTTTAATTATATCATCCTTCTCAACATGATCCTTAAAATATTTTTCTGTCATAAGGCGAAAACGGATACAATCAAACACTTCACTAAGGTTTTTAACCCTATTTTCCTTGTCAGTTCGCACCCATTTCATCACTGCCTCAAATACTGCTTCTTCTTTTTCTACATTTAGGCTGTCATTTGAAATGACTGAGATCAGTTCCTGTGGAGACAGTTGCATAAAGTCCTCTTCCTTACAAATCTGTACAAAGCGATCAGACACAAATTCACGGGCAGAAATGGCGAGTCTCGGGCAGTCAAGAAGAAGTCCTAATCTTAGGATGGCTAGACAGTTACCAGGAGCAAGTCTTTTCTGAAGATAAGAAACGCAGACAGTAAACACTGAGGGGATCTGAAAGCGGCTGGCCAATGCAAAAATATCTTGCACATTTCCATCATTGAGATCAATACTGGCAGAGTACAGGTATTTGATGATTAAATCAAGTACAGCAGGATCCACATTATCTAGTACTACCTCCTTTTTTTTCGCCTCGTCAATTTCAGATAAAAAGTACTCACGGAAGTAAGGACTACAAGCTGACAAAATCAATCTGTGGCAGGGAAGACTTTTGTCACCTGCTTTTAGGGTGCAATCGATGAATTTTTTCTCATCCAGGAGATCTTTTAGACCATCCTGAAGAAGGGTAGATTGGTAAAGCCGCAGTTCCTCTGCAAGTTCCCGCTGGGAATCCATTCTGCGAGTAACCTGGGTAAGGAAGGGGACACTGAAGGCCTTAGCTCCTTGTAGCACACGGGTCTAGCAGTCTAGCTGTAAAAAGGCAGATCAGTGTGCTTTGCCTGGCTTGAAGACCTTGCAATTTAATCCCACCAGCTAAATATAGATACCAACTCTAACAACGGGAATTTAGGAGAGCTGGCTTGGAAAGAAGAGTTGTTCTAGCAGCTGTTATAGATTGAAAGTAACAACTGGAACTTTTAATCACTAAGGAAACAGCTAAGAAGCAAGACATTTAAGTGAAGTTGAAAGCTTAAAAATACATAATGCATTAGGTGATATACTAATAAAGGCTACTACAAGAAAATGTTTATTGAATTAACAGAAAAATGAATCATAAAAATGAATCACTCCTCTAAATACGTTCTAGTGTCAAGCTACTTGGCTCTGTGAATTAATGATATAAAGGTCAAGAATATGAGATGTGTTCGTTTGAATACTCATAAGCAAGATCCCATTTCCAATAATCGTTACATACAAATTTTTACTTTCTACTCAAAACAGGATATAGATATTTCTTTTAGAAGTAGTAAACTTAAAGATGTTTACTTATGTACTATAGTTTTACAAAACCTTTAATGTTGCCGTGATAACTGAAATAAGGAATGCAGAGGAATTGCTAATTTTCTAAAACATTTCAAATTATTTTTACTCTGTGGAAGAACTAATTAATATTGAATTAAATTATAAAATTATTTATTCATATCCTGCCATGTTGTACAAAGGATCTAATGCGGCAAACAATAATAAGGTAAAATAAAAGCAAAAGGTTAAAAGGAATCACAGGGCCAGAAAAAAATAATGCAAAGTCAATGCTAGGGAATGAAAAAGTCCACACACATACAAATAAGATCACTAAAGATAATCTGTAATTTTAAGTGCCAAAAATTATTCATTAAAGGTTAAAAAATAATAGAACAGATATAACTCCATGAGAACAATGTTATCACTAGAACACAGCAAAATCAAGATGAAGTCTTACAGCAGAGAGAACAGCCTCCACCTTTTTTTAAAAAAGAGTATATAACTTGGGACATAAGTTGTTGATTATAATAGAATACCATATTAATTATGGATGTAGAAGTCATGATCTGAAAGAAAACTAGTCCTTTGTTTATATAGAGATGGTATCATATACTTCATTAAATACTTCATTACAGATTATTACAGAGTCATACTGTAACATTATCTGAACTCAAGCAGGGCTGTAGAAATACTATAATTTCACTGTTGGCATTCTTACACATGCCCAAAAAGACATAAACTCCATGAAGACAGGGATTGTGGGAGTGTCTTTTCTTTTCAAATGCTATAGCCTAGGGGTTTCGTGAGTGCTTCATAAATATTTGTTGAATGAATGAATGCCCCAGATCAGGGAGTTATGTATTTTTAAACTTCAAGGTCTCTATCCATGAGCAAAGGCTTTTTCTTTTATTTTACATCACAATGAAGTCAATGGTACTGTCAGCTGCTAAAACAACAGCTGAAAGAAGAGCTCATTGACTCTTTTTCCATTTATAGATGTCACTAAAGGTTTTAACACACTAGAAAAAACTAACAGCTGCTTCCTTGTTTAAACAATAAATGACTCATTTCTCTACACGTAACATCTAACATTTGAAAAGATTAATGAGTCAGATGCAAACACCATATGACATCTGAGATTATTCCTTACTAGTCGGCAATTTTATAAAGTCTCTTTTGCTTGAAAAACAATATTTAAACAATAGTTATGGCAGCATTTTATCTGTGACCAGTACAAACTTTCATACACTCTTTCCCTCCATCATAAAGGTAGTTTATTATAATTTCAACCCTTAACATGTAGAAATCCTTTTCCATTTAAATGAAAAAAGCAATCTGTAGCTTTTGTTCATTGATTTTTAATAAACTTAGGTTAGCACTTGGTTGTACTGTATGTCTATGGTTGTACACAGAGTTGCATCTTATTTTTGAGGTATTTACATACTTTTCTTCTGGAAGAAAAGGGCTCCATTGGCTAATTTCAGTTATGTGAAAAAGGTTCCTTACAATGTGTTTTACATAGAAATAGTGGTCAAAACCACTGAATGATGCTAGAGAGGTCAACAAGAAAACCTCAAAGAAGTTTCAATAAATACGAAGAGAAAGTTAATAAACAAAACTATTTTCTTAAAAAGTAAATGTATTCTTGCCAAAACTACATTGAAATTCTTTACAAAATAGTATCCAAAATATTTTACAGGGTGGATGATGTACTCCAGAGTGAGTTATAATTTTTAGTTTTTACAAAAATGATCCCTAAAAATGACAGGTGTAAGAATTACAGTTTGTATCAGAGTTGGTGCACATTTGGAGCTATGTGATTATTTATTTATTTATTTATTGAGACAGAGTCTCACTCTGTTGCCCGAGCTGGAGTGCAATGGTATGATCCTTGGCTCACTATAGCCTCCACCTCCCAGGTCCAACTGATTCTTGTGCCTCAGACTCCCAGGTGGCTGGGACTACAGGTACCCACCACCATGCCCAGCTAATTTTTATATTTTTTAGTAGAGATGGGGGTCTCATCATGTTGGCCAGGCTAGTCTCAAACTCCTGACCTCAAGTGATCCACCTGCCTTGGCCTCCCAAATTGTTGAGGTAACAGGCATGAGCCACCATGCCTGGCCAGGAGCCATGGGATAATATATTTAAACCATATTAAATTTTAAACCATGATTAAATTTTATAATTAAGAAAGCAGAATTTTGATTATTCCATAAGAACAGTCTTTCTCTTAAATAATACTTTCAAAACGTTAAATGGTGCTGCATAAATTCTTTATTAAACCCAACATGATACAGTCATGTAATATCTGAAAACTAAGACTTTACAGGCATTAAGTACAAAATAAACATTTATAAACAAGATACATTTTGATTACAATTTTAAATATAATTTTTAGAAAACTATAAGTTTTCTAAATGAGTTTTTCCTCAATCATTAAAAAACTCTTAAAAGCTTTAAATATAAAAGTTGTAAATATAAAAACTATTCCATGACTTATGGCAGGTGACTAGTATCTTTAAACTTGAGATATCTTTAAATAGAAATCCATCTCAACTCAAGATCAACTCATTACTTCCCAAAGTCCCTGCAGGGTGAATCCATCCTTCAGTTTCTCTATTGCAAGCCCCAGTTCTTCTGAAAATACAGGTTCACGATCTTGTTGCTTTTTGGGAGACAAGAAGATAAGATGGGAATCGAGAAGGTGGGCAAAAAGGAGGAAAAAAAAATAGGTTTCACATAAGTTTGTGAATGCTAAATTTTGGAATATAGCAACTTTTTTCATATATTATAGGTAAAATAAATGTCCTTACCTTATTGCCATCAGCAAAATAAGCCTATAAGACAAAGAAAATTCTATTTCACATACTGGACATATAATATTCCAACAGATCAGTGGGCTAAGATACTTAATTTGCAGAATGATTTTATAAATGTATTTCATATTCTGTTACTGTGTATCTAATTGTTTTTCACCTATCTCTGCAATGCTGGGAGCAGAATTCACTCTGTTAAAGTCTACAAGACTTTTACCTTAAGATCTAAAAAATGTGGTTTGTAATATATGATTAGCACTGTTAACTTGAAAGGAAATAAAAAAGCATGACTTAATTGTCATATGGTAAGAAACAGGTAAAAAAGAGAAAAAAGGAAAAGAAAAAAATAACTTAGAAGTTATAAAATTTCTTCCCTACATTTGGTTTAGAAGATACTGGCAAAACAAAACAAGTATTTCAATGTGTCAGCAAATGCATATAGTTTGAGGTAGTAGTAGTTTATAATTATTTTATACTAATTTCACATCTTTGTTTCAAAGTATTTGTTACCAGACAGGTATTCTAGTCAGATTCATAGCCACAGAATGGAGAAAGCACTATAATTTGGTTATAAGTTAAATGATACCAATTTGGAAATAGGGGAGCTATTGTTTAAATACATGTCCTTTTTAAAACAAGATCCCTATAAATTAAGAAAAGACATTTCATAAAAATTAATTATGGAAAGTATAGATTTTAAATTTAATTGTAATGTTTACCATGTTCTATTCATGGTATGAAAAAACTTTACATATCTAAAATCCTAAAACTCTCTGAATAACTGTGTGTTCAAAATATTTCTTTTGTTTTTTTTTCTTTTTTTATAGAGATGGATTTTTGCTATGTTGGCCAGGCTGGTCTTGAACTCCTGCCTTCAAGCGATCCACCTGCCTTGGCCTCCCAAAGTGCTGGCTTACAGGCGTGAGCCACCGTGCCTGGCCTCAAAGTATTTCTGATTTTGATAATTTAAAAGTTATTGTCACAAAAGAAATCCCTCACAAAAAATATTATCTTCAGACTCATGTTTAAGATACCATCAAAAGTCTCAAGTTATATGGTGTTTCACACATTTACACCATTATTTTATTAAACAAGACTGAGATAAAAACCTTAAGAAATTTAATGCTCTCCTTTATGATGCTCACCACAAAAGCATCCGTGTGGTCATCAGAGTCTATTTCCACATCATCTTGAATCTGTTCGACTGTCAGAGCTTCAAGCGGCTGTGGCTGAAAATCAGCAGATGTTAAAGTGCATCAGAGACAATATTAAATGTATATTGAGAACTGCAAATACTTTAAAAATAACAAGTACAAGCTACTAAAGTCTTATAAAAATCACTGTATAATTTATTAAAAAACTAACGAGTAATAAAACTAGTCAATTAAACCTAAGCTTTCATATCTGAAGTCAATATCATGAAAAGAACTAAAGAGAGAAATTTATACATACTTAATACTCAGATATCTTTTAAAGAAAAAACTCTGACTTGACTTTGAGTTTCTTTCACATTGTTTAGAAAAACTAAGTTTTGTATAAGAGCAAATGTTCAATTTTCCTCAAAATAATCATTATATATAGTTTGTGAAAAGTAAAAGAATATTTTTATGGAATGTTCTAAAGGTAAACAATAAAATATAGAGCTAATATTTATTAATTTGTTCATTTTTCAAATATTTGAATATCCCCTTTGTTATATTAGATACTATGCCAGTACTACCAATGGTATAAAATCCTACCCTTACCCACAAAGGGTTTATAATTTACTGACTAGAGATAAAGATAAAACTCAATGACAAATAACTAAATATTATATTGAACCATGTGAAACTGCCATTTTTTATAAGTCAAAAATGATAAAATATCAACAATGTATTCTTCAACCTACAAAAAGCAGCTATAACAAAGCTGAGGATAGCCTCAGTGTTTCAACCACGTTCAGAGTTGCATGACTATGTGCAAGTAAATTAACTAGGCCTCAGTCTCCTTAACTGTGGGATAAGGATAATGATAATACTTCTCACTGTATTGTTGGAAAGATTAAACGTGATGGTGCATATAAAGTTCCTAGAGCAGTGAATGACAAACAGCAGATGTTTAACACAGTCATCCAACAACTATGAATACTCACTAAGAGCCTATTTTGTGGTAGTTTCAACAGCTGGAGATAGTCATTAAAAAGACAAAAACCCCTGACTTCATGGAGGTAAGTTATAACGGAGGAGACTGATTAATTCTGAAAGGAAGGGAGGAAGGAGAGAGAGAGAAAGCAAGCAAGCAAGCAGAATAAGGTGATAGGAGTTACTGTTTTAGAGGAATAGTCAGGGAAGAGCCTGAAGAGATGGCATTTGAGTAGGGACTTACATGAAGTGAAACAGTGAGTTATTATGGCTAGCTGCTATTATGTACTAGGGTCAAAGAAAAGGAGAAGAGAGCAAATGGGTAGGGGAACTAACATCAAATGTCTCCCATGTGCCAGGCATTTTATGGACATGATCAATTAACTTTCTAAGAAAGATTATGTCTGTTTTTCTCTTTTTTTTTTTTAAGAGACAGGTCTTGCTCTGTTGCCCAGGATGCAGTGCAATGGCACGATCATAACTCATTGCAGCCTCAAACTCCTGACCTCAATCTCAGCCTCCTGAGTAGTTAAGGCTACAGGTGGGCACCACCACACCTGGCTAATTTTTAAAAATTTAGTAGAGACAGGGTGTCACTATATTGTCTTACTATGCTGAGGTTGGTCTCAAACTCCTGGCCTCAAGTAATGCTCCTATTTCAGCCACTCCAAAGTGCTGGAATTACAAGCATAAGCCACTGTGGCCCGCCTTATCTCAATTTTATGAGAAACTGAAGCTCAGATTTCCCTAGGATCACAAATAAATGGTGAAACTGGGATTGAAAGTCAGGTCTCAAGGACCATGCTTGTTCTACAACATTATTCTACAAGGAAGAGTAATAACTAGAAACAGGGAAGAGACAGGTATAACTGAAAGTTTAAATTACAATAATGGGAAAAATGAAGGAATACTTCAAAGTTTCGAGTACAGCTGACTTTGACAGTGCCAAAAATTTATAAGTAAACAAAACAATAAATCAGTAGGTTGCTGCTTTTGAGAAAAAGATGAGGCCAGTTTTAGGTATGCCAAGTTTGAGATGCTCATCTAAGTCCTAGTGTATCTTACTGACTTGCATATTATTTAAATTACTAAGATAAATCTGAAATGAGAAATTCCACTCATATCATTTGGCATGCTCATCTATATGAAAATATTCAAAAGTATGTGGAACCATAAGCTGATAGAATATGTCAAGGTCAGAAGGAAAGTTGTAGAGTCATCCACAAAAGTACAAGTTGAAGAAGCTGAATGAGCAGATAATATTACCAAAGAATATACAGAGAAGGCAGAGTGAAAGGCAGAATGCTGAAAGAAGAGCATGTTGGGAAGAAAAAGAAAGGATGGTTCAGATGATGAAATACATACAATGTATGTAATACAATGTCAGCAACTCAGATGGAAATTTTAGCTAGAAGGAGAAAGACATGGAATTTGATAGGGAGAGAAAAAATTAAGTACAAGGAGCACTACCAGGCAATAAGGGCCTTACTAAAGTCACATGCTATAGTCCAAGAGCAGAAGGAGAGATATAAGTAATGGCTGTGACATGGCTCAGCATGCTGAGCCCCAGTAGGGGCGCTGATCATAAAGGAAATGGCAAGAGCACCAGCAATACAGCACATAATGAGGGTCCCAGTAAAACAACAGATAGCAAGGGAGTCTACAACTGAGTGATCAGTGGTGGGACCAGGACAGAGAGGACAACAAGGGCAGTGGAACACATGGCAAGGGCACCTCTGACAGAATGGACAGTGACTGTCACAGTGATAGAGCAGACAGTGTGGGCACCAACAATAGAGGGGGGACAGCAAGTACATCAGAGCTAGTGCCCCTAGCAAGGGTACTGGTGAAAAAGTGGACAGTAAGGACACCTCTAATGGAGTGGGTAGTGAGGACACCACTGATAGACTGGAGGATGAGAGACAAGTGAAGCCAAAAGAAAGCTGATGTACCAGGTACATCTCTCCAGAGAGCAGGGAATACTAGCAGCAACCAGGAAAGAAATCAGAGGAAGACAAAGAGCAGACAAGTGGGCAGGATATGCAAAATATTTCATGACTGATATGGCAGAGGTACAGATCAACAGGAATGGATGCAGGCCATGTTGATGTAGCCAACTCTTAGAGTTGCTATATTGTGGAGTAGTAAAGAAGAAGATGGTATTCATGAGGCCTATAAGGCTTGTCTATGGTAATAAGGGGCTGAAAATAAAAATAAAGCTGACAGAGTGAGACACTCAAGTCTGTCTGTATCAGAGGAGCATAGCACATGGAAATTTACCCAGGTGGCTGCCCACCTACAAGGGTAAGTGTGGAGGGCAGGAATTAATGAATGATAAAGCAGCCAGTCAGAAGACAGATGGTAGGTACGAATTAGTATTAATCCAGGAGCTGTGCCCACTTGAGCAGAATCTGTATTTTAAATACAGTTCAAAATTAAATGTTACACACTGATATTTATATCTGACTTTTACAGACTGCATAAAAGCAATTCAGCAAACTGTATTTCACATACTCAACAAATTACCTTTTCTTCCATCTCATAATCAACTCCAAATATGGGACTGGCAGAATAGATTTTGTGAAGTGAATTGATTTCCTTAACTGATTCTTGTAGTTTTTCCACAGGATCAATTTTAAAGCCAAGAACATATCCACCACTCTACAAGAGAAAATGATTATTTAAAAAAAAAAACCCAACAAGTCTCAAGAATTGTATTTATATGATAAATTATAGCTCAAATTGTCCTTATTTTAGAGCACAATATATAAGTTCATTTTTTCAATTAAACTTTTTATTATGAAAAATTTCAAGCATATACAAAAACAGAAGAGTACAAACAAGGGAGCCTCCACAGAGCCATCATACAGCTTCAAGAAGCAGTAACATGTGGCCAACTCTGTTTCATCTGTAACCTTGCCCTCACCTGAACCCCCCCACCCCCAAAACAGGCTTATTTTGAAGTATATCCAAATATAATTTAATCTGAAATATCAAAGGTAACATTTCCAGATTTAAAAATTATACTGTAGACTGTGAAGGCCAAGAGAACTAAGTTTTTCTTGAGCTAGGCCTTAAAAAGGAACAGAGTACATGAAAAGAAGAAAGGAAATGGGCCATCTGTGGCTATCTCCTTGAAGAATTAGGAAAGAAACTGGGCCATGATAGAGTGTTTTGAGGAGTGTTAAAAAACTAAGTAGCATACTGTAATAGGTAAGAGTATATGCTCTGGGTTGAGAGCACTGCTTTTATGTTCAAATTCTGGTTCTACCACTAATTCACTAGCTGTAGGACACTCAGAAACTTTCCTTAACCTTTTTAAGCCTCAATTTTCTAACCATAAAATGGTTATCAAGTTGTCATATTAAATAAGATAAACATGTATATGACATTTGATATAGCTCTTGGAACAGAGTAAACAATAAATGGCAGCTGTAGGCGGGGGAAAGGAATGAGCAGACATTCATGTTTAAATTTAGAATTTAGATGATAAGTAATTTTATAAATCACTTTTTAAAAATGTATTTAAAATTTTTCTTAGCCAGTCAAACCTACTACCATCAGGTCAGCATGTTTTATTCAAATGCATTTCTGCAAAAACCTGGCATAACGGAGCACAGAAGGTTATAATTAGTTAGCATATGTATGTGTGAGAATATAAGATCTCAAACTGTGTGTGTGTGTGTGTGTGTGTGTGTGTACACAAATATATGGCTGTGTTTTTCAGAGACAGTCTTGGTTAATCAGTCAGACTTGAGATCAAAACTTAGCTCCACCACTTACTAGTTGTGAGATCATGGGCAAAGTCCTAACTTCTCTAAGCCTCAGTTTTCTTGACTGTAAAATGGGGGAAAATAGTAGCTGTATTGTAGGATTGTGTAAAGACTGAGATAATGCATGAAAAGCTCTCAGCACAGTGACTCGATTCTGTCATTAATAATAAAAGTGATGATCACAAGTGATTATGTCTGTCCAATAAAAAAATATAAGCATGATTCTTCCTCTGGGGACAGTTTCTATAAGACTTCAAATACTTCATATAAACTTCATATTAAAGCTAATATTCTCAGATGTAAACTGATTATAAATAAAACTAAAAATCTAGACTGTCACATAGTTTTAAAAATCAAAGGTTAATAAAAATATACAAGATCTTACCTGCTGAGAGCTTTCTATGACAAGAGCTAAACCAAATTTTGAATCTCTAATCTTTATTGAACGCTAGATGTAAAATGAAAAAGAAAAACATGCATGTTTTTATTAACAGAATAGTGACTCTTTAACACAGTTTTTAAACTTTATACAGTTTTTACTTTTCATAGTCTAAAGAACAGAATTCTCCCTCCTTCTTTAACTTCCACAGAGATCAAGTAAAAGAAACAAGACTCATACTGAAAATAGGTGGCAAACTTTTAAGAGGCAATACAAGAAAGACAGCTCTGAAATATGTACAAAATTATCAGACTCAAATATTTCTCACTTCCAGGGAGTGAACTTTTTTAAAAATTAGAGACAATTAAATTAATTAGGTCTCAGCCTAATTACTTTGTATTCTCAGCCACCCAGGCCAGAGTACAATGGTGTGATCACAGCTTACCACAGCCTCAAACTCCTGGGCTAATAGATCCCCCTCCTGCCTCAGCCTCCTGATTAGCTAGAACTACAGGCATATGCCACCATGCCCAGCTAATTTTTTCTTTTTGGAGAGATGGGGGTCACACTACACTGCCCTGGCTGGTCTTGAACTCCTGGCTTCAAGCAATTCTCCTGCCTTGGCCTCCCAAAGTGCTGGGGTTACAGGCATAAGCCATAGTGTCCAGCCTAAACTTTTAAACAAAAGGCTAGCAATCTTTTAGTTTTGGTAAGCCAGTGTCTTTTGTAGCTCCTAAGGCTAGATTAGTTTTTTAAAGTCACATGTGCCTTCTGTTTCTTACATCATAGCTGGCTAAATTCTTAAAAGAACCTCTATTCTATTTATGTTTTTAAAATAAGTTTGGGCCGGGCGCGGTGGCTCACACCTGTAATCCCAGCACTTTGGGAGGCTGAGGCGGGTGGATCACCTGAGGTCAGGAGATCCAGACCATCCTGGCTAACACAGTGAAACCCTGTCTCTACTAAAAATACAAAAAATTAGCTGGGTGTGGTGGCACGCGCCTGTAGTCCCAGATACTCGGGAAGCTGAGGCAGGAGAATTGCTTGAACTTGGGAGCAGAGGTTGCAGTGAGCTGGGCAACAGAGCATGACTCTGTCTCAAAAAAAAAAGTTTGAATATTTATCACTAGGCATCAAGGAAGGTTGGGATAAATCAAGTGTAATTAACATCAACTGGTAAATGTGATATGAGGACTAAGCTTGGTCAGCGGAAGATGGGCGTTGACACCAGAGGCCTGGGAGAAGAGGAGAGTAGAAGCAGCATGGCAGGTAGGGCCTGTAGAAGTGACATAAAATGTAACTGCTGGCAGGGTAGGGGAGAACCATGGAGGACCTAACACTACGACCAGCAGACCAAAAACCCAACCCAGAGAAGGGTAATCTGGCAGGTGATGTTGGAATATCATGCTTCTAGACAGATGGGCAACTTTGAGAAAGAGACTGAGAAAAAGAAGAAAGGCTTTGATGACAATTGTTATGAAAACATGGCCTTTCATCTGGACTACTTTATACCCCACAAGAATATGTACAATTCCAGTTAAGAATCATAGAACACTGGCCAGGGGCGGTGGCCCACGCCTATAATCCCAGTACTTTGGGAGGCTGAGGTGGGCAGATCGCTTAAGTCCAGGAGTTTGAGACCAGCCTGGGAAACACGGTGAAACCCTGTTGCTACCAAAATTACAAAAAAAATTAGCCGGGCATGCACACTTGTGGTTCTAACTGTTCAGGAGGCTGAGGGAGAGGATTACCTGAGCCTGGGAGGTGGCAGTTGCAGTGAGCCAAGACTGTGCCACTGCACTCTAGCCTGGGTGACAGTGTGAGACCCCTGTCTCAAAAAAAAAGAAAGAAAAGAAAGAAAAAGAATAATAGAACACTGGCACTCTGGCTTTCAATAGGTAATCTAACCAGGTGTCTGTGGGTGACACAGGCTGGTAAGACAGAAACTGGCAAGAAGCTGATATATATGTATCTATAGGAGTGGGGTCAGGGTAATGGCTGAGGTGTAGAGCTGAAGTTAGAAAATGACTGCGGCAGTGACAGACTGTGATGGTATCAGATTGCAAGTTGTTTGGGCCAGCTTGAATTCATTCCAGAGGCCATATTTGGCAACTCGATTCTTAAATAACAAAAAGAACAGAAAGCACAGGGTTGTTTACTACTCAGTAATTATTCAGCATAACAGAAGTTAGGTTAGGCAAGCTATAACATGTTAATGCAATATAAAAAAGCAGTAGTAATACAAACATGAATTTGTCAAATACCTATGTAGATTTTGTCACATCGTCCCAGCCTTGATTATAAAATTTTATATTTCTTTTGATGGCCAGAAATAATTTTCTTCCTATGCAATTCTATGACTTTCTGTTTAATATGTTGTTTTTCTCCACCAGACTGAAAGCCCCTTGATGGCAGGAACTGTATACTGGTTCATGATTTTCATGATTGTATCTCTAGCACCTGGCACAGAGTAGGTGCTCAAAATTTAGCATATAAATGCATGAATTATCAGAAATTTAAAACTCAGAAATCAAATAATTTAGCCAAAGATAGGGTTGGGAATATTTTGCAAAGAATTATTTGTCTCATGGGCCAGGAATTCTTTTCTTAAAAATGGTATTTTCTAGGTATCACATACATTGTCTACTCAATAAATATTAATAAAACTCCCTAGTCTTAAGATTATACATCCTACAATAATGTATAATCACAGGATAACCTCATGTGATTTTCATTAACTATTTTTATGTTCCATCTAATTTGTACTAGAATTCTGAAAGTAGTTTTTTATTATATATAAAACAAAATTAGTGTATTGGAATTTACAGTTTGTTTCACTGAGTCACTTATTTATCATAGCAGCAGCAGAGTAAAAAGAACTATCTTTACCTACTCCCCAAACAAATTGGTCTCAGATACAGTCAGTTCTTACTTTGAATTTTAATTGTTTTGGTTTTTTTTATAAAAAAATAGAGAAAGGGTCTAGCTGTGTTGCCCATGCTGGTCTTGAACTCCAGACCTCAAGCAATCCTCCCACCTCAGCCTCTCAACGTACTGAGATTACAGGAATGAGCCACCATGCCCAGACTGACTTTAATAGTTTTAATTGAACTTAAGCTGAAAGTGTTATCACTAAAAATCATCTTGATTTCTTCCATGAAACTTGTGCCAGCTTGTATTACATTCTGTATCTAAATACAATGAAAGCAGTTCTTTCACAGAATTAAGAATTAATAAATTCCTTCTGGCTTTTAAAAGCTTTGGAGCAGAAAGTGACAAGAGAGTCAAGAAAAACTGTGGATCAGTATGCTAAAGCTATGCCAAAGAACCACTATATACTTGCCTCACAAAAAGGTTACAGAAAACTTTAATAGTTAAAGCCCTCTGGATGGAACCTGAGAGACACCTTACTCTGTATAACTATTTAAATTTTTAGAATCCAGTATATTTCTCTTCTCATAGCAAGCTGGTAATAGTGCTGCTTCTCTGGAAAGTAAGTACAATTAGATCTTTTCTATGTTGAAATATTTCATAGTAAATTATCAACATCTTTACAATATGGTCTCAGCTAATAACTGCTACCACTTAAAAAAGGGGGCGAGAACTCATCTAATCCTAAAAGTCCCATTAACTAACTACTGAACAAAAAATATTTATTCTACATTAAAATAAGGTCATCAAAATGTATGTACTTACAATTTGCAGATATGGTATACTGACATTAAAACTATCATTCATATTTGCATGCCACACAATTCTCACATTGGTAATAAAAAATGTTCCTAAATTGCCCTGTAAAAGACAGTAATGAGAGATACAGAAATGATCATTTTTGGATATCTATTCTTTATTTTTTAATCACCGGAATAATTCTTATTACAGCAGCAAATAATACTAAAATTGAGTATCAGTGACTTCATCATTCATTGATGGCAGTATAATTAGATGACTAACAGCCTGGACTCTGGAGTCAGGCTGCCTAATCATTAAACCATTAGTACCTACCAACTGTCTGACCATGGGGAAATTTCTTCTTGATGTATTTTGTCAAATGTAAAAATGGAGATCTGATTAAACATCCCATGTAAATAAATCCCATAGCACAGTGCCTGGCACATAGTAAGCAATCTACAGATGTTAGATCTTACTAAAATTAGTATTCAAAACCTTGAATAAGTCAAAGCAAAGAAGTGTGGCAAGAAAGAGAAACAAAATATATGTAATAACCCCCATCAATCCACATTAGATTGCATTGTTTATGAGGGTAGGCATTCCATAGTTAGATCTTTACCACCTAGCATAGCATCAGGAATTTTTGATTCATTAATTAAAGAGACAGTCCAGGACTGGAATATCATTTTATTGAATTGAAAATAGGAATGTTACTGTCAACCTAACTTGTGCTTATTGAAAAATAATACGCTTTCCTATAATGCTAATTTTAACAGTTAGAATTGACTATATAAATCCAATGACAAATGTGAAAATGATTACCAAAACACTGTCCCAAAAGGTTCACTAGTTCTTTGCACAATACCTGATCACTGGATAGATTCCATACTCCACTGATTTTATCATATACATGTTCTTGTGGTAACAGTCTTAGTTGCTTGTTCTGAATTAGTGCACTCCTTAATTTAAAATCACGATACATTTTAGAAGTTTCATATGCTCTGTGAAAAAGAACAAACAAAAGACAACCCAAACTGAAGATGTGGTTTCTTGGGTTATGTTTACTTATTTACTAAAATATATCATTGTTGGTATTTATATACATCACACAAACAATTATGGTAAATTTTAATATTTTTCTTTCTTTTTTTAAAAAAATAAAAATTGTTTTTATAGGGACAAAGTTTTAATACGTTGCCCAAGCTGGACACAAACTCCTGGGCTCAAGTGATCCTCCTGGCTCAGCTACCAGAGTAGCTGGGACTATAGGCATGTGCTACTGCACCCAGCTATATTTTTCTTTTTAAAAAGGTTTGGCAATTACAGTGTTTTATAGAATTTGTCAGTATAGTATTTCCATATTTTATCACAATAACCTATTTTTAAATATATATGGAAATTGTTTTTTCTATCAAAATGCTACCTTTTCTTCATTTCCTTGGTTTTCAAAGGACATAAACAGGCATCCAATTATTAATACTTTTTCTTGGCTGGGCACAGTGGTTCACACCTATAATCCCAGCACTTTGGGAAGCCGAGGTGGGCAGATCATTTGAAGCAGGAGTTTGAGAGCAGCCTGGCCAACATGGTGAAACCCTGTTTCTACTAAAAATACAAAAATTAGCCGGGCATGGTGGTGCACACTTGTAGTCCCATCTACTTGGGAGGCTGAGGCAGAAGAACTGCTTGAAACCACTGTGGATGTTGCAGTGAGCTGAGACTGTGCCACCACACTCCAGCCTGGCCCACAGAGCGAGACTCTGTCTCAAAGAAAAAAACAAAAACAACAACAAAACAATTACTTTTTCTCACTGCAACCTGAAAACATGCTCATATCTACCTCTACACAGAAAACTAGAATCAAGCTGTACTGAATCCAAAAGGGACCCCAAGGGGAGAAGGGAGAAGGAGGAAGAGAAGAACTGGGAGGGAGGGAGAAGTGGAGAGAGAGGAAGGAAAAAGGAGAGGGGAAGGGAGAGAAAGAATATTATAATTTTTATTTTTCTGAGACGGAGTCTCACTCCGTAGCCCAGGCTGGAGTGCAGCGGCACAATCTGGGCTCACTGCAACCTCCACCTCCCAGGTTGCAGTTCAAGCAATTCTCCTGCCTCAGCCTCCTGAGTAGCTGGGATTATAGGTTCATGCCACCATGCCCAGCTAATTTTTGTATTTTTAGTAGAGAGGGGGTTTTACCATGTTGGCCAGCCTGGTCTTGAACTCCTGACCTCGTGATCTGCCCACCTCGGCCTCCCAAAGTGCTGGGATTACAGGCGTGAGCCACCACGCCTGGCCTAAATCCCTGTAATTTTTTTCAATGTCTATTGATAATAAACACAGAAAGAAAACCCGATTAACTTTTGATTAGTTAATTTTAATCTTTCACATAAAACAGGCTAAGTTACCTATTCAACAAAAGTAAAGTTTTCTTAACCTTAATAACATCAGAATTCACTTATATAAATTATATTCATTGTTGAACTTCTGATTTTTACTTTAATCTTCTAATATATAAGTTATGAAAGAGCAGAATTTGAGCATTCTGCTTGTGAGTCTTAATTTTCTTTAGTGCTGTTATCGACAATACTTAAAACAGTGGAAGAAATGGAAACTATTTATTCTATAAATTATTTTTTGGGGGGAAGTACATAATATATTTTTTTCCTTTTTTAAATAACTTTTTTGTTTTGTTTTGTTTTGTTTTAAGAGACAGGGTTTCACCAGGTTGGTCAGGCTGGTCTCAAACTCCTGACCTCAGGTGATCCACCCACCTTGGCCTCCTAAAGTGCTGGGATTACAGGCGTGAGCCACCACGCCTGGCCTAATATTTTAAATATTATTTAAGAAAAGCAGCTTCTGTTCCTTTCATATTCCATTTAGAACTTTTCACAGTACTTCTCTAAATGAAATAAAGAGCTAAGGTTTAGGTATATGCCCAAGAGAATTGAAAACATATGTTCACACACTTATACACAAATGTGTATAGTAACATTATTCATCACTAAAAAATAAAATACTCAAAAGTCCATCAACTCATGAACGGATAAACAAAATGTGGTACGTCCATACAATGGAATATTCTTTAGCTGCAAAAAGGAATGAACTACTACTTATACATGCTACAACATGGATGGACCTTGAAAACACTGTGTAAGTGAAAGAGGTCAGGCATAAAAGGCCACATGTTATATGATTCTATGTAAATGAAATTTCCAGAATAGGCTAATCCATAGAGACACAAATTAGAGGTTATCAGGGACTGCTGGGGTGAGGGAATGGAGAATGACTGCTATGGGTAAGGGGTTTATTTTGGGAATGATGAAAATATTCTGGAATTGGATCTCGGCAATAGTTGAACAATACTGTGAATATACTAAAACTATCAAACTGTATACTTTAAAATTGTAAATTTTACATCATGTAAAATTTTATGTAAATTATATCTCAATTAAAAAATTAAGCCATTATATAGATCAAAACATCAATAAAACTAAAAATCAAATAAACTAGGAAACTAAAAATAATATTTGCAATATATATGACAGCTAAGGGTATAATTAAGAAACTTATAAGAAGCCAAAAAATACATAAAATAGATGAAAAATGTCAACTTCACTGGCAAATACAAATTAAACAATTATATACACACATTAAAAATAAGTCATAGTACTTAGGGCTGGTTTAAAAAAGAAAAAAAAAGCTGAGGTAGTAAAAAGAGAAGAGAAGAATTTAGCAAACAAGAAGAAAAAATAAATAATAATTTAAAAAAACAGGCTGGGTGAAGTGGCTCACATCTGTAATCCTAGTACTCTGGGAGGCTGAGGCAGGAGACTCACTTGAGCCCAGGAGTTGGAAACCAGCCTATAAAACAAAGTGAGAACCCCATCTCTACAATTTTTTTTTTTTTGAGATGGAGTCTTGCTCTGTTGCCCAGGCAGGAGTGCAGTGGAGCGATCTCAACTCACTGCAACCTCCGTCTCCCTAGTTCAAGCATTGTCCTGCCTCAGCCTCCTGAGTAGCTGGGATTACAAGCATGTGCCACCATGCCCAGCTTATTTTTTTGTATTTTTAGTAGAGGCAGGGTTTCACCACATTGCCCAGGCTGATCTTGAACTCCTGACCTCAAATGATCCACCCACATCAGCTTCCCAACGTGTTGGGATTACAGGCATTAGCCACCATGTCCAGCTCTACAAAAACACTTTTAAAAAGTTAGCAGGACATGGCATCACATGCCTGTAGTTCTAGCTACTCAGGAGGCTAAGGCAGGAAGATCGTTTCAGCTCAGGAGTTTGAGTCTTCAGTGAGTTATGACTGCACCACTATACTCCAGCCTGGGTGACAAAGCAGGACCCTATCTCTATTAAAAAAAAAAAAAAAAAGCCACAAACCTAAAAAAAAAAAAAAAAAAACACCAACAAAACTCTTCAGGGAAGACACTCAAACATGCCTTCTACCTGCCAGAAAAATAATCTTTTAAATTAATTATGCAACTTGTTTAGGTATATTGAATTAATTCTTTATTTCACTTTACCTACCTTGGTAGCTAATTTAATCTGGTCATCAGTAGAAAATTTTAATGAATCTTCAGTAGTTTTATGTGTTTTATAAATACTTTCAAAGTGTTTATTAAATGATAATGAACCATGTTCTTCTCAATATCTTCCTGATACTTACAACAGAGCTTGGAAGAAAACAGTACCATACTTCTAAGCTTTATTCTCTAAAACAGGGGTCCCCAGTCCCTGGGACACAGACAGATGGGTACTCGTCAGTGGCCAGTTAGGAACCAGGCTGCCCAGCAGGAGGTGAGCAGTGGGCAGGTGAGTGAGCAAGCAAAGCTGGGCTATGCCTCCTGTCAGATCAGAGGCGGCATTAGATTCTCATAGGAATGTGAACCCTATTGTGAATGGCACATGCAAGGGATCTAGACTGTGTGCTCCTTATGAGAATCTAATGCCTGATGATCTGTCATTGTTTCCCATCATCATCCCCAGATGGGACTATCTAGTTGCAGGAAAACAAGCTCAGGGCTCCCACTGATTCTACCTTATGGTGAGTATATAATAATAATAGAAATAAAGTACACAATAAATGTAATGTACTTGAATTGTCCCAAAACCATACCCTCACCCAATCCATGGAAAAACTGTCTTCCATAAAACTGGTCCTTGCTGCCAAAAAGGCTGGGGACTGCTGCAGTCTAAAACCATAGAATAAGCTAAAAATATTCAATAATCCATAAAGTATTACTATACCTGTGTACTGCCATCACAGAAGTAAAAAGTCTAGGGCTTCCAGGAACCAAATTTGTAAATATAAATTCAAAACGAGTACTGTTACATTTTGTTAGTATATAAAGAGCTTCAGTTTGGCCTCGTAATTTCTGTAAGGACAAATTTATTTAAAAGTTCAGATTTTAGGAGCAATTTCTCCTTTATAGTGAAAACAAACATCAACCTCAGATATCTAGTTTCTTTACTATATACATATATTTCAATAAGAATTTTTAGACTTACAGAGTTAGCAGTCCTTGTTGTAATATTCAGTATGCAATTGTAACCGACAGCTAAAATCCAAAAGCAAAGAATGTAAAGAACATGATATGGTACACTGAGAAAAATACTTTTCTAAAAAAAAAAAAAAAAAAAAGAAAAAAAATATATATATACACACACACAGAACTTTGAACAGTTTAGAAATTAAACATATAAAAAATACACTTTTAAAAGTTTAAAAGAGGCTGGGTGCGGTGGCTCACGCCTGTAATCCTAGCACTTTGGGAGGCCAAGGTGGGTGAATCACCTGAGGTCAAGAGTTCAAGACCAGCCTGCCCATCATGGTGAAACTCCATCTTTATTTAAAAAAAAAAAAGTTTAAAAGAAATAACTATAAATTTAAATAATTAAAAAAAAAAACTAGAGGGTTAACTCTGTCTCTTTGAACAAACAAAAATATAACACAGGAAAAAGGAAGTCTTCATCCCTAAAGCCTCTGCAACATTATTTACTGAAAGTTTTAGCACTAGTACATCAAAAGAACAAGTCTAGCTGGGTAATCTAAAATACTTTAAAAAATAAGTGAAACAAAACTTAGCATAATGAAAACATTATACTTTTATTGCAGCTTATATCTTACTTCTTTGGGATTAAACAGGTGATAGCATGTTCTCAAAAAAATCAAAAAATAACCAAGGTTAAAGCCCTAATCTCACATATGTCCAAGACACAAAATGGACAGACCAAAATAATAATGGATAATTCTGTTTGCATTATGATGTCTAGGATTTCTAAAGGTTTTTTTTATTTTTATT
Source organism: Cacajao melanocephalus (assembly GCA_963573385.1). Classification (NCBI taxonomy): domain Eukaryota; kingdom Metazoa; phylum Chordata; class Mammalia; order Primates; family Pitheciidae; genus Cacajao; species Cacajao melanocephalus. The sequence continues at coordinate 14,238 of CAUYLG010047048.1, read as the reverse complement.
AACTTAGGAGTTCTAGTTCGGTGCTGTGGCTCACACCTGTAATCCCAGCACTTTGGGAGGCCAAGGCGGGTGGGTCACCTGAGGTCGGGATTTTGAGACCAGCCTGGCCAACATGGAGAAACCCTGTCTCTACTAAAAATACAAAATTAGCCAGGCATGGTGGTGCATGCCTGTAATCCCAGCCATTCGGGAGGCTGAGGAAGAAGAATTGCTTGAACCCGGGAGGTGGAGGTTGTGGTGAGCCGAGATTGCACCATTACACTCCAGCCTGGGCAACAAGAGTGAAACTCTGTCTCAAAAAGAAGAGAAAAAAAAGATTTCCACATATTTCCACATACTTCTTTGGTATCAAAGGCACCATGCAAGTTCACCTGACAAAGGGTTTTTTTTCTTCAGACTTATCTAAGAAAGATACTTACAAACATTGACTCTTGGTAATGCCAAAGAGTGCCAGAGAATTCTTAAATTTGTTACCAAGAGTCTACCTAAAAGCAGACAGATAAAAATAGGTTAACTTAAATAAGGACCCATTTTTGCAGCACTGAATGAGGTGGATATGGAACTTCTGGCTTAGTATCAGAAGCAACACTTATAGATATTTTTCATATGTTTATTAACTGAAAATATTATGCATATCTAACCTATATAAGGTATACAATGTATGATTCAGAATCCCAGAGAAACAAAATTTGGCAGTTATATAAGGGATACAGATGTTCTCTGCCAATAGCTTTGCTCTAACTCAAAATGGCTGAGAAAAGAATTGTGCACTAGTTTTTTTGTCTTAGTAGAAGCTGTTCTGGGGTCCCAGCAAGTCAACCGAGAATGAATACAGGATAATTACACAGCCATTCATTGAAATTGCACTTTTCAAAGAACTCTCACATACACGCTAATCCTTGCTATATGAGTACTTTCTTAGCAGTTCTCATTTAAATGAACCATATATTTATACACACAATTTTGCTGTGAGCAAACTACTTTGTTCCTAAGAAGTTATGGCCAGGCTGAAGTCTACCTAAGGCTTTATACTTTTTAATCTTAGCATCAGACTGATGTTCATACACTGAAACACAAAGTTAGATACTTCATTTCTCAAAATGTGTCCTGTACAACAGTGATCCCTTATAGATGCTCCAAGAAAAAAAATAAATTTGAGAATGGCATACTAGTGCATTAGAGATGTATAATACAAATTAGCATTTTATGATAGCTTTGAGATATTCTGAAATAGTAAGACTCAGTTTAAACACATTATTTCACCAACAAATTACAACCATAAAATTCTTTTGATGAGTAATCTATAGCCAGCCAGGTCATACTCTTTCTGAAAACCTCTAGAATGTCTAAAATCAGAGAAACTAGGTCTGTATGAATACTGGAGTGAAACTGGATAACAAAGGTGGCTTTGAAAAAGGTAAAGGCATTCTCAAGGGAGATTGTGGAAAATTACAGATTATGTTTGACAAATAGTAAGTAATCCAGCATGGCTGGAGTGTAACTGGAGTGTAAGGTTCATACAAGATCATAGAAGACTAGGTATTGCATATTTCAGTCATTGGTCCAATGGAAAATAGATGGTACACTCAAGTTAGGATAACTGAGGTTTATTTACAAAAGAGGGAGCGCAGTTAAATGAAATCTGGAAAAAACAAGAGTCCTGTGGAGCTGACTGCTTTGAGAGGAGAGACAGCCGACTTCTCATTGTGAAGGAACCAGGGGAATAAATACCCAGACTTCATGCTCCTGCCTCTTTTTGATCTTCTGCCATGGCTCTTCCAATTGGAAGCTAGAGCACACAAGGAACCCTTAGACGTACGCTATACAAGTCATGTTTCCAGGGCAAGGGGAAAAGGGTGGAGAAGAATGCCAGACCTGGAGGGACAAATGGAAGACAGCAGCACAGGCGATAAACATTGTTTTTGGACATACTAGAAGTCCTTTAATGCTAGACAAAAAAAATTCAGACTTAGACCTATTAGCAACAGAGGCAGTAGAGTTGGGGGTGGGGTTTATGACTGGAATTGAGAAGGACTAAAAATTTTTGAGAAGAGAATAATGTGACCCTACCAGTTTAGAAATCAATGTAGGCAGTTAGGTTCATCACTTAGCTACATGACCTTGGAAAAGTGAACTAACCTCTCTGTTCCTCAGTTTCCTCATTTGAAAATAAATATGACTGCATCTACTTTAAATTTTTTTACTATTTTTATTATTGTTAAATGAGATTATATCTATATAAAAGATTCAGAACAGTGACTGGCAAACAACAAACATTCCCAAAATAACAGTTATTTAAAAAATAATCCTTTGCAAACTAATTTTTGACTTTTTTTGTTATAGATACACTGGTTTTCCTTATGCCATTTTACCTAGGCAACATTTTATTTCTACAAATGGGCTATGGGCTCAGGACATCTATTGATTCTTTTATATTTTTCTGTCAGTCCCAAGAGAAATTATGGAGTGGGAAGAGTTTGCCACATAAAACCCCAACCACCTGTTTGCCTTTTTCTCTGCTCCTGGAATATCTCCTACAATCTCTACGATTTTTAACCCTACCTCTTTTCTGCTGAAGGACCCCAGCCTACAGCTCCAAACCCAGTGTTCCACACATGGACTTTCCTCTTCATCCTGCCTAATACCAAAATATGGTTGTCCCTGTTTCTACTAATCTCCCAAACACTGAAATACAGCTGTCCCTTTTATTCTCACACAGCTATTAAATATTTTAATCCTTTACAAACTCATTTCTATGACTTTTATTATAGATACATTGGTTATGTTTTCTGTATGACATTTTACCTAATCAACATTTTATCTCTACAACTAGGCTATGAGCTATAGGCACTGTGCAAAGCTAATCTGATAATTTCAAATCAGGGTACTAACAGTTGAAAATGGATTAAATGTGCTAATCTTCTGGGATATTTATAGTTTTAACATAGGGGCTCTTGAACTTGGCAATGCCTTAACTCGATCATTTCCAAACTGCTGAAAGGGAGGGGAAGTGGAGGGCTAGAAAGCAGGACTCCCCTTCCATTTTTCAACTCCTTAATGATCAGAAGTGCTGTATACTCCTATAAAATTTCAAAAGGTGTTTGAGGTCTGTGCACACACACAGTTATTTCTATTTTTGAGACAGGGTCTTGCACTGTCACCCAGGCCAAGTGCAGGGACACGAACATGACTTACTGTAGCCTCAGCCTCCTGGGCTCAAGTGATCCTTCCACCTCAGCATCCCTAGTAGCTGGGGCCACAGGCACGCATCACCACACTTGGCTAATTCTTTTTATTTTTTGTAGAGACAGCATCTTGTTATGTTGCCCAGGCTGGTCTCTTAACTCCTGGCCTTAAGCAATTCTCCCACCTTGGCCACCCAAAGTGCTGGAATTATAGGCATGAGCCACTGTAGTTGGGCTGTTTTTATTAATAGTAGGATTTCAGGCACTGGAGATTTCTGGTCAGGGAGGCTTTCTGTCCTTCCTTCTCTGAGTATTAGTACAGGATTCTGCATTCAATGAGTATTTGAAGAATTGAAAAATGTTCTATTAAAAGTCCCTGCCAATCTGTATGAAACTTTCTCTTGGCTTTCTCAAGTTAATTCAGAGTTTATCAAGACACGCCATCTTGACAGTTGGAATTATTTTTCTACTCTCAAAAGCACAAACTAAGACTTTTTTGCTGCTAGATCTTCATACTCCACTCTCATCTGAGCCTGGCAGACACCAGGAACCATTTTAGAAGTGTGATCTAAGCATTACTTGAAGGATGGGCCCCAGCCACTAAAAGGATCTGCCTATAGGTGGTGGCCTATAGGCAGCAGGCCTCTCTGGAAGCATTTCTTCTCTGAGGGGAACCACCCTCACCTCTATCTCCATTATTTCCTTTGGTGTCTTCAATTGAATCTAAATCTCCAGGTCTTGTTTTCATTTGCCTAAAATGAATATAAAGGTCTTAATTTTATAGCTACCACTATACCTGCTTACCATCTATTTAGGGAGAAAAGAGACATATGTACATTAGCCAGGAGCAGTGGCTTATGCCTGTAATCCCAGTACTTTGGGAGGCCAAGGTAGGTAGATCAATTGAAGTCAGGAGTTTGAGACATATGTATATAAAACAGCCAGCAGCATAAATAATACTATACCAAAAGTTCATGCATTTAAAAATAAGGTCTCTGAGGGGAACCACCCTCAGAGAAGAAAAACTTACAACAGGGCCTGCTGCCTACATGCCAACCTAGAGCTGATCAGAAGAAAGTCTCGGGAAACAAGCAGCCAGTCAAAGGGGTACAGTAAGCATGTTCTGCCAATAAGGGTTACCATTCCTTCTCGATGATTTATTGATTTCCCCTTTCCTGAATGAAGTCTGCTCCATTTCCCCACTTACCCCTTTCAAATAAGAAGTTTACGTCCCTCCCTCCTAAACTTCCTCTCCCCTAAAACATTTTCTGGATATATTAAACTGCCATTCCACATCTTCTATTTTTTTCCTTGAAGAACAGTAATGATGATTCCCAGACCTACTGGTCACTGGCTCCACAGACAGCTGCTATCGGCAGCCTGGACTTTTAAAAGTTCCAATCCTGGGGAGATTTGGTTTGGGAGGGACTTTAGGGTCCAGCCGTGCTGGTCCTCAGTGACAGTCTGAAAAGTCTCACAGGATTTTCCAATACTTGACCTACAAATAGATTTCACAGTGCAGCATTAAATTTGCTCCCCACATATCCATGTCTAGGTGACAACCATAGGTGATTGATGGTGCATTACTCCTGAATTTTTTAAAAGGAAGCATGGCTCCAGGTACTACAGCTATGATCTACTTATACTCCACTTCCCCATATCCTTTTTTGGGGAGACAGATCCAATGGTCAGAACCAATGCCCCTTGCAAACAGGTCTCCTTGAGTTTTAACGGTTACATTGGATAAAGGTGATATTAGAACCAAGACTTACTGAAGGACCAAACTACAAGTTTAATGCCTACCCTTTCTTCTGTTTAAATCTGAGAAAAGTCTTATGTGGTTTTAACTCTCCCATTTTCACAATTATTTACACTGAAAAATGATGCCGTTTCATATATTCTCTAGTTAATATGATTCAACATTTGTAAATTAAACCAGGAATATCAAATACATGTAAAAATATACTCACCTCTATCTCCATTATTTCCTTTGGTGTCTTCAATTGAATCTAAACAATCAATAAGGACTTCTCCAGGTCTTGTTTTCATTTGCCTAAAGTGAATGTAAAGGTTTGATTTTTATAGCTACAACTATACCTGCTTACAATCTATTTAGGGAGAAAAGAGACATATGTACATAAAACAACTAACAGCATAAATTATGCTGTACCAAATGTTCATTCATTTAAAAATAAGGTCTTCAAGAACTTCAAGAACCTAAAGATCAGTGGCGCCTGGAGTGACCAGGGCCATCAGTAGTAAGCCAGATGAGTAGGAGGTACAGAATTTTGAAAAATGAAAAGAGAATCCATGATTAAAGACCAGGAAAAAGAAATAGTAAGGACATGTGAGAAGACTGGCCAAGCTAGAGAAGAGCCGGGCGCAGTGGCTCACGCCTGTAATCCCAGCACTTTGGGAGGCCGAGGCAGGCGGATCAAGAGGTCAAGAGATCGAGACCATCCTGGACAACAAGGTGAAACCCCGTCTCTACTAAAAATACAAAAATTAGCCGAGTGTGGTGGCACACGCCTGTGGTCCCAGCTACTCGGGAGGCTGAGGTGGAGGAATCGCTTGAACCCAGGAGGTGGAGGTTGCAGTGAGCGGAGATTGCGCCACTGCACTCCAGCCTGGTGACAGAGCAAGACTCCGTCTCAAAAAAAAAAAAAAAAAGCAGGACCATCTTGGGAGGTAGTGAGAGAAGTACTGTTGGATAACTAATGAGGAATCACACTATGGAGAACCCAGAATGCCAGCCTGATAGGTTTAGGCCTTATCCTGTAGACAGGAGAGAACCTCCAGAGGTTTCTGAGTAGAGAAAAGGACATCAGGAAATTATGGAAGGAATGGTTAAAGAAGAGCTGTATGAAAAGCATCTTTGGAACTTGGCAACAGGTGACAAAAGGAAATAAAGGCAGCTTGCTGACTGATAAAATACATTCTACAGTGTCCAAAAAAACCCAGCAAAATATCTAGTAGAGCCTTCTAATATACTCTCCATAGAGCCAACTCAATTACCTGTTGAAAATACAGATATGATCATTATCATTTCCCTGGTTAAAAGCCTTCCATGTCCTCCGGCTGCCTAGAAGAAGTCCAAAATCCTGAGCTAAAAATGTCACAATCTGGCTAATTCATCTTTCTATTTGTACCTTCAACCTCTCTCTGCAGCAGACCCTGCCTTCTGGCCAGAGGTTACAACTCCAAGACTCTGCTTCTAATGCTTAATTCTTTTCTGGAATATTCTCCTCCTGTCTACCCTGACAAGGGTCCCATTCTTCAGGGACCAACACAAATACTATGAATATTTATTCTTCTTCAAGGACTTCACCAGGCAGAATAGACTGTTATGTTTCTATGAGTCTCAGCTTTTCGTTCATTTTTTCAGAATGGTACTTACCACATTTATTATAGTAGTTGTCTGTGTATCTCCTGCACTAGAATAGGGGGATATGAGTATTATTTCCTATTATTTTCTGTCTCTAGCTATCAGCATAGTAACTAGCACATAGTAAGCACTGATAAATGTTTATTAATGTTAACGAAATGGCCTTTTGTTTGCATTAAGAACCCTACAAGAATGACAGAAAATGTCATAGAATGTCACAATATGTAACTATGGTTTGTAATTTTACAAATTCCTTTCTCTTTGATCTTCTTAAAGGATCTAACATGTTAGCATTAGATATCTAGCCACTACTTAACCGGGAAAATGTATCAATATTTCATTTTTCTATCTAAGGAAGTGAGGTCTATAAGGAATGATAAGAGGTAGCTAAGCAGCTCTATGCCATTAATCCAGGAATCTTAGCTTTAGCGTTTCTCAACACTTAGTATCCCAACATGCATTTTCCCCCGTGGATTTTGGAGCAGGAGGTTTCTAACCACTTTCTCTTTAAAGAACGATAATTTCCCAAAACAGGGCTTCTATTTAAAGTATGATAATTTCCAAAAACAGGCTGCAAAAGAGGGCTCCTTCTTCTTGTTGATGATTTAGATGAATAACTAGATGAAAGCTTACCAAGGACATAAAGTTTGCGTGGTTAGGAATTTTTGAAGACTGCCTACTCCCACCTCCCTTATTTTACAGACATGAAGACTCTAGCTTGAATGATGAAGACATTTGTCCAAGGGCCCACACAGTGTGTCGAGATTACAGACCTAGTTTTAGAACCTAGTTTCCTGAGGCCCTGACCTACGTTCCTTCCACGAAACTGAAATCCCAAGCTCAAGTGGGTGTATACAGGACGCCAAGCCCCGAGTGGCCCCAGTCGTGGTCCGGTTCACATTCCTGGTCCGTCCCGCGGACCAGGATGGGGGACCGAAGGTCGCACGGGACCAAAACTATGTAATCCAGACGCGCTCTTGCCACGGCGCCGGCCTCTGGAAGGCCGCAGTGGCCCAACCAGCCTGGGGACTCTCGAGGCGCAGACGACGGACACAGGCATCCTACCCTCGCCAGGGCGGCGAGCAGCCTGCGGGTCCCCAGCGCGCACCGCGGCACCCTCTACAGGCCGAAGACCCCTCGGGAATCTTGGAGACTCACTGCGCGGACAGGTCGAAGCGGACATCCCGGTCCTCCCAAAGCGCATCCAGCACCGACATGTTGAACAGAGCCCGCGGCGGGCGCTCTCCACAGTGGTGGAGGCCCAACCGCGTCTCGCTGGCTCCAAGGCAACGGGCCGCCTCTGTCGCGACGTCTACGGCGGGCGCCGAGACTCAAGCTTCCGCGAGAGTGCGCGCGCGTCGCCCAGCTCGTTCGCGCCGTTAAGCCGATTAGGGATGCGAGGCAGGGTTTAGGAGTCTGGGAGAAGCCCAGCTGTCTCCGCCGAGGGGAGCGTACCTCAGCTCTGGGCGACCTTCCTTGCCTCCAAACAGACATCCTTTAGCCATTTTACCCCTCTCTGTATTTCTCTTCACCGTAAAGAGATTTAGATTTAAAGCTGGGCATGGTGGCTTCTACCTGTAATCCCAGCACTTTGGGAGGCCGAGGCTGGATAATCACTTGAGACCAAGAATTCGAGACTAACCTGGGTAACGTAGCGAAACTTCATCTCTACACAAACAAACCCCAAAATTGCCAGGGATGGTGGTGAACACCTGTAGTCGCAACTACTTCGGAGGCTGAGGCGGAGGGATCTCTTGAGCACAAGAAGTGGAGGCTGCGGGGAGCTATGATTGTGCGTCTGCCCTTCAGCCTAGGCGGCAGAGATATAGGACCAACAGGTTCATATGACTTCCGTGCGGTAACAAACCCATTACACGAGACAGGAGAGTTTGCAGCAGGGAAAGAGTTTAACGATTGGAGGGTATCTGGCAAAGAGATGGGAAAAGACCTTCAAATCCATCTTCCCAATAGTTCTGGGCTGAGGTTTTTACAAGGATCACAGAGGGTGAGGGGATGGAAAATTGGGGTTGTTGATTGGTCAGAGTAAGGGAGATGAAATCATCAGGATAGGGAAACTTCATCCTTTGCTGAGTTAGTTTCTCACGGGGTTCCTCAGACCAGCTGGCATCAGTGGGATCCTTCAGGCCAGCTGAGGTAGTAGTTTCATTGGTATCCAGGATCTGAAAGACTGTCTCAAAGGGAAAACTTAGTATTTCATAATGTTCAAGTTGTATTCTCTAGAGCAATGGAAGAGAACTATAATCTCGCGACAGGACAATAGGCCCCAAACAACTGTGAGGAAGCAGGTGAGAGAGGAAGCTGACCTCATGATTAATGTCAAATTGGCTGCAAGCTTGGTTTATTTTTGTCCCCCCACCAACCAATTTCTTTCCTGATTAATTTTATAAAGTTTATAGGAATGGTTTTAGAATGAGGAAAAAAAATGAAATTTGGACCTAAAACTTCAAATTCCTTACCTGGGTCTAGCTCAATCTGGCCCTGCCCACCTCTTTGACCTCAAATCACCCTCACTTCTGGCTGCTCTTCTGCCAGACAGGGCTCAGAGATTTTGGAGGGCCCCCTTTCTTTGACTGGAACACTGTTTCCCCAGACCTCTGCATAAGCCTGCCCTTTGTCACTTAAATCTCAGCTTGGGCTGGGCACGGTGGCTCATGCCTGTAATCCTAGCATTTTGGGAGGCCGAGGTGGGTGGATTACTTGAGGTCAGGAGTTTGAGACCAGCCTGGCCAACATGGTGAAACCCTATCTTTACTAAAAATACAAAAAATTAGCCAGACATGGTGGCAGACACCTGTAATCCCAACTCCTCAGGAGCCTGAGGCAGGAGAATCACTTGAACCCGGGAGGCAGAGTTTGCAGTGAGCTGAGATCACACCACTGCACTCCAACCTGGGCAACAAGCGCAAAACTCCATTTTAAAAAACAAAACTCAGTTCAAATGTGAACTCCAGCTGTTCCTGATCCTTCTACCTCACCTGCTGTGAACAACCTGAGGACAGACACCTGATTTATCTAGTTGACCGCTTTGAAAAATGCCTAGCACAGAGTAGGACCCAGTAAATACTTCTTAAATTAATCAAAGTCCCTTTTCTCAATGCATGACAATTCTTTAAATTAGTGGTTCACAAAGACTGATCTGGATCCCTTCAGGGGGCCCATAAGGTCAAACTATATTCATAATAATGTGAAGACATTATTTGCCCTTTTTAACTCTCATTCATATATAGTGGAGTTTTCCAGAGGCTATATGATTTTTTAACAGGATCTCACTCTGTCACCCAGGCTGGAATGCAGTAGCATGATCATAGCTCACTGTAATCTCAAGCTCCTGGTCTTAGGTGATACCCCCGCCTCAGCTTCCTGAGTAGCTGGGACTACAGGTGTAGTCCTGGCTAATTTTATTTTATTGTATTTGTAGAGACAGCGTCTCTCTGTGTTTCCCTGGCTGGTCTCGAACTCCTAGCCTCAAGTGATCCTCCTGCCTTAGCCTCCCAAAACACTGGGATTATAGGCATGACCCACCCAGCCATGATGATTGAATGTGGAAGCACTTTGAGAATCTCGCTGCCTTTTATTAAACCAGGCATTTAAAAATTACAAAAATGTAAAGCAATGTTCTCACAAATTTTCTGGAAAATATATAATTTTAAATGCTATACATGTTAATACATAATAAGTTATTGTTACCTTTGGATGAATGAGTTTTAAAACCCTCAGTATTAATGCATATAACATACATAAATAAAAGCTCTTCTAGGTTCTCAATAATGTTTTTAAGAGGATGATGGGGTCCCAAGACCAAAAGTTTGATAACTGTAGCTTTGAATTATTATTTAGAGCTCCTATGTGTCAGTCTATATGCCAAATACTAGGAATATTAATGTGAAAGGCCGTGAGGTGTTTTTCTCAGATTGAAGAGGGTAATAGAGACAAAAGAGCATAAGTGTACACATATTAAGGAGGACTCCAATGAGTCATGCCCTTGTATAATCTCCTTCCCATGAGTGTGGCTGGGACCTGTGAATTTGCTTCTAGCCAATAGAATATAGCAAAGGTGATGAAATGTCATTCCCATGACTGTTATGTTATAAAAGACTTGGTCTCAGCCAACTGGAGTGAGAAGACCCTCCCGCTTGCCTTGAAGAAGCCAGCTGCTAGGCTGGGCTCGGTGGCCCACGCCTGTAATCCCAGCACTTTGGGAGGACAAGGTGGGTGGATCACCTGGGGTCAGGAGTTTGAGACCATCCTGGCCAGCATGGTGAAACCCTGTCTTTACTAAAGATACAAAAATTTGCTGGGCATGGTGGCAGGCACCTGTAATCCCAGCTACTTGGGAGGCTGAAACAGGAGAATTGCTTGAACCCAGGAGGTGGAGGTTGCAGTGAGCAGAGATTGCGCATTGCACTTCAGCCTGGGTGAGAAGGGTGAAACTCCATCTCAAAAAAAAGGAAGCCAGATGCTATGATAAGAATTAGTACCAGAGCCCTTCATCCTCTAGGTGCAAAGAACTGAAATTTGTCAACAATCTGAATGAGCTTGGAAGTGGATCTTTCCCAGGTTGAGCTTCTGATGAGGCTAAAGTCTTAGGAAATATCTGGATTGCAGCCTGGTAAGACCCTGAAGCAGAGAAACAAGGTAAGCTGTGCCTGTACTTCTGGACTGCAGAAATGATAATAACTGTCTTGTTTTAATTTGCTAAGTTTGTGGTAATTTATTATGGAGCAATAAAACACTAATACAAATGTGGGCCAGATGCAGTGGCATGCACTCGTAGTCCCAGTTACTTGGGAGGCTGAGTCAGGAGGATCACTTGAGCCCAGGAGTTTGAGGCTGCAGTCAGCTATTGATTGCGCTACCACAATCCAGCCTGGGTGACAGAGAGAGACTGTGTCTTCGGGGAGGAAAAACCATAGAATTGGCTTTGGAACTAGTGAGCAAACAGGAGCTTTTAGAGCTAGCAAAATCATATTGGTAGGAAGCAGGCTGATAAAATTAATCAAACATGTGCTACCTTCCATGAAAAAGCAAGGATGACTCACAATGGAACCAAGAGCCCAAAGGGTAGGTTGAAAGTCAAGGAAGATTATTCCCAGATCTTAAAACTTAATCAATAAAAATCAACATTTGTTGAGGTGAATGTTAGAATTGTTATACACCAGTGACTTATTGTTACCTTACATTTCCTTTCCCTGTTTTTACATTGGCATGTCTGTAACTGTTATCCTATGTCAGTCCCACCGTTGTGTGATGGAGTGTTGGGAGCAGACTTGTCTCTAGTTTCACAAGTCCACAGAAAGGAATTGTGCTTTGAAGAACTGAGCTTAATTGATTACACCTAGCCTCATCTGCACCAGATATAGGTAATTCAGATGATAAGCGTTTGGACTTTGAGCTCATTCTGTAAGAAGATGGGGAAACCTTGGGAGGGAGGAAGTCTTTTTTCCCCTTTGGAAGGAACACAAATTGTTGGAGGCCAAAAGGGCTACTGTGGTAGACAGAATTCTAAATGACCCCTAAGATTCTTGCTTTCCTGGTGTACATGCTTTATATAATCCCCTCTTTCTTGAGTGCAGAAGAATCTGTGAATATGATAGGATATCAGTCTTGTGATTAGGTTATGTTATATGCCAAAGGTGAAGTAGTTTTGGAGATGTGATTAATGTCCTTTAAAGTAATCAAAAGACAGAATAGAAGCCATGTTGTGAGAGAGCCACATGGCCAGGAACTGAGAGTGGTCTCTAGGAACTGACAGACAGCAAGGAAACAGAAACTCCAGTCATTTACCCACAAAGAACTGAATTCTGCCAGCAACCTGAATGGGTTTGATGAGTTATTCTTGGCCGAATCTTTACTTTGGGTGAGACCTTGAGCAGAGACCCAGTCTGCATTCCTGACCCACAAAAACTGTGAGGTGAGGCCGGGCACGGTGGCTCAAGCCTATAATCCCAGCACTTTGGGAGGCCGAGGCAGGCGGATCACGAGGTCAAGAGATCGAGACCATCCTGGCCAACATGGTGAAACCCCGTCTCTACTAAAAATACAAAAAAAATTAGCTGGCCATGGTAGTGTGTGCCTGTAGTCCCAGCTGCTCTGGAGGCTGAGGCAGGAGAATTGCTTGAACCCGGGAGGCAGAGGTTGCAGTGAGCCGAGATTGCACCACTGTTCTCCAGCCTGGTGGCTGGCGACAGAGTGAGACTCTGTCTCAAAACAAAACAAAACAAAACAAAACTGTGAGGTGATACATTTGTGTATTTTAAACTTCTAAGATTGTGATAATTTACTGTGCAGCAACGTTAATATACTGGCATCACAGTAGAACCTTTGAAATGACTGGGGGAAGACAATGACAACCTGTTATTCATCGATATGCATATAACTGACATTCACATACTTTTAAAATTAATATACTTGGATGAGTGAGGTGGCTCACACCTGTAATTCCAGCACTTTGGAAGGCTGAGGTGAGCAGATCACTTGAGGCCAGGAGTTCAAGACCAGCCTGGCCAACATGGCAAAACTCTGTCTCTGCTAAAAATCCCCCCCCAAAAAATGTAGCTGGACAGTGGTGGGTCACGCCTGTAATCCTAGCACTTTGGGAGGCCGAGGTGGGTGGATCACCTGAGGTCAAGAGTTGAAGACCAGCCTGGCCATGATGGTGAAACCCCATCTTTAAAAAAAAAAATCAAGACATAGAACACTTCTGTCACCCCAAAAACTTTTCCTGTGTTCCTCTGCACTCAGTTCTAGGCCCCAGGAAACCACGTTTGCTTTTTATTAATATCAGTATAGATTTTTTTCATATTTTAAATTGCAGTAAAATATATATAACAAATTTGCCATACCATAGTTTTGACTGTTTTAGAATTTCATATAAATGGTGCAATAAATCATGTACTGTATATATTCTTTTGTATCTGACTTCTTTAATTTGGCAAGTTTTTGAAGTTTATACATATTGTTACCTGTATCAGTAGTTCATTTTATTGCTGTCTTGTATTGTATGATAATGGTCCTATATGGATATACCACAATTTGTTTCACTTTTTGGACATTTGGGTTGTTGCAGTTTTATGCTGGAGGTTGCCCAAGACATTCAAATACAACTTGATAAAATTATAAAATTGCCAAGAACACGAATGCATACATCTTTGTGGGATATAGATTTTCTTTTTTTTTTTTTTTTTAAGAGATGGGGTTTCACCATGTTAGCCAGGCTGATCTCGAACTCCTGACCTCAGGTGATCTGCCCACCTTGGCCTCCCAAAGTGTTGAGATTACAGGCATGAGCCACCATGCCTGGCCAGATTTTCATTTCTTTTGGGTAAATACCTAGGAGTGAAATTGCTGGGTCAATGATAAGTATATATTTAACTTCTTAAAAACTACCAGCTATATACCTAGTATCTAGCACAGCATCTGGGACCTAATGGAATATCAATACATATTTGTTGAATTAGTGAATAAATGAATGACTTGGCCGGGTGCAGTGGCTCACGCCTGTAATCCTAGCACTTTGGGAGGCCGAGGCAGGTGGATCACGAGGTCAAGAGATTGAGACCATCCTGGCCAACATGGTGAAACCCTGTCTCTACTAAAAATACAAAAATTAGCTGGGTGTGGTGGCATGCGCCTGTAGTCCCAGCTACG
>CAUYLG010047047.1:0-35445 GCA_963573385.1 Cacajao melanocephalus | reverse complement strand
TGTTAAACACAATTATTGGCATAATAGAGGTTTTTAATACCCATTTTTAGACTGCATTCTAGCCTGGACAGTAGAACAAGAATCCTGTTCTCTCTCCCTCTTTTTCTTCCTCTTTCTTTCTCTCGTACATTCTTTTTTTTTTCTTTCTTTCACTCTCACTTTCTTTCCTCTCTTTTCCTTTCTTTCAAAAAATTAAAAAAAAAAAAAAAAGAAACAAGGCAAGAAGAAAAGCAAATGCAGATGAGGATTGGGAAATTCTATTTTTTTTTACACGGTGGTCTGCATTTTATGAGATTTTCTTCCCCCTCATTGAAAGAATTCACTAAAAACAAGCAGTTCTCCCTCAGCAATTAGAGTAATAATAAGTCCCAAGCAGAAATCAAGCACATTGGGAAGGCAGTGTCAGGAATGGGAGGCATATTTGTACATGGATGGGCAAGGCATATTTTTAGAAAAACTTTTATATTCAAAATCTAACAATCTTTGCCTAGCATCAGAACTAAATTTGAAGAAGTATACCAGACCAAGTTCCTTTGGTCTATTTATTGTTTCAAATCTGAGTTGTTCGTCACTTACAGAGCAAGGATAACAGATTACTGTAAGAATGATCTCAAGGTCTTTGTGATCATTATGACAAGGTCACAGGTGTTTGCACATTGTATTTCAAAATCTGAAAGTATGTTATCACAATCCCATTCTGAACATGAACACATCTATGCATGGGTGGGGAAGGACTTTAGCTTTTTCCCTGTTCCAGTCCCCTGCCCCAGGACCACCGAGATGGCAAGGGCCTCACCCTGACCATCTCTTGTGGATGAAGCTCAAATGAGCCAAGTCCCAAAGCAATGGAATGAATAATTTGTTTCTACTTATGTTAAACCAGGGAAGAAAAAAAAACACTGAATACATTAAATAGCATAGGTTAATAGAAAGAAAATGTATTTCAAAAAGGATAGTCTGTTGTGAACAGCAAGATGACAGCCGTAGCTTAGGAGCTTGACTACCTTCAATTCCCCTGTCTGTTCTCCCCATCAGTGCTACGCCCAGGGTCAAACCCAACTCTGGATCAATCAAGGTTCTGCCTTTCAACATCTACACCCATGCTGCTATGTATGCTCAAGAAAAATCACACACTTTTATGGGATTAGAGTGACAAATTTATGGTCCTCAAAATAGCCTGGAAAATTCTTATTGTGTTTCTAGTCAATTCCATCTTCTATTTTTAACTTTGGCTTCTCTTCTCTACTGCTGACCTTATCACAACACCCACCCATCTCAGAGGAAGAGCTAACATTTTATTTCAGGCAGAAAAGAGAAAATACCTGATTGTTATTCCCTAAGCTTCCTATCACCTATAAAGGTATCTGCATCTGCTTAATCTTTCCAAATTCCTTCCTACTTTAGTGGCAAAGGTCTTCTCCTTGCTGTTCAAGGATGGTTCTTTCTCAAGTCTTTTCATATTCTCAGTGACATTGTGCCATCCTTCATCTATTCATCTCTCCATTCCTTTTGCCTACTGGCTTCTAAGGCTCTGTGAAAAAGAAGCAGTCAATGGGCTTTGGAGGAAACCTGTGGAGAGTTCCTCTCAAACTCAGTTTCCTCATTTGTCAAATTGGGATCAAAGTACCTCACTTACAGTGTTTTTTGTAAGGATTAAGTCATGCAATATGCAAATCACTTGGATCACAGCAAGCATTCCAGAAACCTGACAGTTTGTGCTACTCCTATTTTAGTGTACTACCAATTTTTTTTGTAACAGTTCTTTACAAAGCACATTTACATGTCTTTCCAATTCTATCCTTGCAAAAGCTTATCATATAAGCAGGACAGATCTAGAAATGGATTCAAAGTAATAAATTTGCTTCTTCAAGGTCACAGAGCTAGGTGGTGATGAAATGAGGACTCAAAATAAGATTTTCTGAATCCTGCCTGTTTCAGTGCTTGTGCATCTACATTTACTGCCTCTTTTAGTTTCTGATTCCTTATGGGAAGTATGCTCTTATTTGTGGATTTGGGCTCATTTGAACTTAGGAGCTAATGAACTGCTTTTGTTATAAAATAAAATTGTATTTCTCTGTGCAGATATCATTTGTGTTTTTCTTTGTATGGTGGATTACTTACAAGTTTAATGTTCTTTATGTATGCAAAGTGGGATAGGCATTAAGTGCATTACCTGAAGCAAAGACTACAGTTGTGTGAGGTTGATGAAACTACAATAGATTTCACAAAGTGCTTGATGTGAATAAAATTCTAAATGCTTATGACAAAGGCTATATAACACATGGTCTAGCATCCATTTAAATTTGCAAATGTAAAACACAAAGAGCAAATATGTGAGTTGTATTTTCTTTTTCAATTTTTTTTAATAGGCTCCAGGTTTAAAGGAATTTGGGGAATTATGTTTGTTGTTTAGCTTCTATTTGCAAGAATATATATTTGGTCACCTGAATTTCAAGATACTTCATAGCTTGTGTTAACAAATTATGTCAGTATGAAATCACTTTATGAGCATGCTTTCTTTATTTTGTTTTGGGGAAGATATAACTGTTTATTTCTTGAGCTATTAAAAAACTGAGCTAACAAATAAATATTCAGGAATATGTGTGATGGTACCTGCATAAATTAAGGTATTGAAGAAGCTGGCAGTACCCAAGCACTTATTCCTCTAGATGCTGAAAAGTTTAGGATTGCCATGGTTGAAGAAAATTGCCTTACATAAGATCATGCCTGATCCTATGGGCAGCCCACATCCAGTGGCCAATAAATGGAATTGTATAAAGGCTTGGCCTTCTTGCCCTAATTCACAACTGCTCTGAAGGATATCAGATAGAAATATTTAATAGCACTAGACGCTGTTAAAAGTGGCAAGGCTGATTTTATTCAGCCTACTGCAGTAGGGAAGAGACATTCCATTATAAACTGTGCTCACTTCCAAGTAAGACAAAATTAACTAAGAAAACAGAGAACAAAAGAGTTTTCAGTATGGTAAATTCTGTTCGACGTCTACAAAGGCAGTTGCTCTCACAGATTGCCAAGCTTCAGTCCGTTCTTAACATGAGTCTTCCAAAGGACTCACTACTCCTAGTTCGTAAGATTTCTGAGGTTGTGCGATGCCGATCTGCCAGTTTCTTCTTGGCTTAAGATCTGGAGGTCCTTGGGTTTCAGTTGCTCAACTAAGTCATCTAAGTCTATGTGCTTTTTGTTTTCTTAAATCTTGTTGATGCCTCTCTTCTGTCACTTCTTTCTTTTGAATTTATTCTTGTGACTTTACTTTTTTTAATTCATCTGTTCTTATTTTAGTGGTATTTTGGAAGGGCATGTAAATAAATGTGTGTGATTTATGTGTTATATGTAACCAGAATTATCCCCTCTTTCTTCATGTTTCTTCAAGTATCTTCAGACACAGCACAATTTCTCACATACACCTTATCTTCTTAACCACTCTTTCTAAAACTCCTTTTATACATTGTTCTCTTCTTCCCAACTTCTTCATTTCAATGTTCTGGACCTGAGGACTCAGCCCTGTTCTCTTTCCTTCCTTCTCTATTTTTACGCCTGGGGTCTTAGGTAATATCTATGTACTAATCCCCAAATATATGTCTGTAGCTCAAGCGCTACTTTAAGTTCCAACTAATTAATCCAAACACTCACTGGACATTTTGCGTTGAAAATTGAGAGACATCCAGCACTAATATGCCCCAAGGAGAATTTTGTTTCTTTACTTCCCTACCAAATTGTCTCATCTTCTTTTTAGTTACTTTCCTGTAGTGTAACAACTTGAAAGCATAAAACCTTTATTTTCAAGTTTCTGTGGCAAGTAGATATGATTTAGGTACTATGTAAAATGTTGTGGGCAAGTCTCAGTTTCTGTGTTAGATAGACAAGAGAGGCAACTCTGCACTTTGCTTGTGCAGACCTAACAGCCATTAGCTCTGGAGACAGTTCCTGGTCTTCAGATCTCAGCTGAAGCAGTGTGATCTTTGGAACCACGTTTGTGTGATGTCAGTTTCTTACTTGGTGAATTGTAAACAAGGTTTATAACCCTGGAAGAGTTTGGAGAATGGCTTGTAGGTTACCTGAATGCTGACTTATCATTATTCTGGGTGGACCAGTTCTGTTTGTGTGTTCCTGAAGTTACTTTGAGGCGAGGGTTAAAGTCTGCTACTCTTGTTCATTCAGTGATTTTGGAGAACATACACATTTCATATTTCTTTTTAATTAAATATCTTTTGGGATTTCTATGCTCTGAAATTGCTCTTATTGATATAGTAGGGATAGAAGTGTAGATGTCTACTGTAATAGTGCCCATCCTAAAGGGTTTGAGTGGGTTAGGATCCACGTATCCTAAATATTTAACAGGTTAAATGCAACACCAGAGGTGTTTTAAAAGTAGACAACTTTTATATAAAAATTGTGCAAAATATTTCTTAAATATTCATTTACTTTTGGTTATCACTATAAATTATGTAGAAACATAATTTGTTATTTGTATTTATTAGCATTTATGCCTGTTTCACATGTAAAATTAGAAACATTTCTATTTATAAATACTATGACCAAATGTTTTAAATGTTTTAAAATAGGTAAAGAAATTAATGCATATTTCAATTAAATTTTACATTTTTCTCTTAAGGCACAAATGAAACATGAGTAATTAGTGATGCTGTAGCAGCTCGGAAATAACACTGCTTTAAAGTTCATAACATTTTTAGAAGTGAACATGTGTTTGTTTCCATTTCAAAGATGGTGAAATCAATAGAGGAAATAATTATCTTAAAATTACATGATAGTTGAACTAGGAATAGATGTGAGCATTTTGGGTCTCAGAATGTATCACATCCTCTAGGAAGGCTGTACTTGGGTTATGAATACCAAAGAAATTAAAATGTAGATGGATGATTTAATATTTTCTCATACTATTTAGACTTTCTCAAGTGGGCAAAAGCACTTATTTGTGGTGAGATGTTATCTTCTCAGAAATACTAAAAATTTGCTTTTTTGTAATGCAAATAAGGCAGCAAAAGGAATAGTCATAAATATTAAGAAATTTAGATTTTAAAGAAATAAAATTAAAATGCTTATAAACTAATTTAGATACTTAGTCTAAAGGTATTAATATACCAATACTTAAATTTATTCTGTCAATACTTAATCAGAGGTAGGTTTTCAGCAATAAGAAAGTTGTAAATTTGTGTTTTTATAATTATGTATGTATATGTCTCTGTATATACATCGATTAAGTATGTACTTTTAAATACTTGATCTTTCTGTGTGAAGTTTTGCTTAAGTATTTAATAAAAAATCTTTCTTTGCATGATAAAAATTCAGAGGAATATTCCCATCAGGTGTCTTCATTGCCACAGAAGTATTTCCTCTTGAAAAAAGTCACTCTTAGAAGACAGGAGTTATAGGGTGGAGCACTGGATGCAAAGAAAGCCCACTTTGTTGAAAGAAAATACCTTTGAATACCCCAACTGGTGAAGCAATCTTTAAAAAAGAAAGCAGGTTGTAACTGAGTGCTCTGGTTTTGTGAGGACAGCTTTATGGTGAAGCTGCAATTCCTCTACCATTGCTTGTACATCTGAGATCCGAATTAAAAACAAAACAAAACAGATTTGGATTCAAGTAAAGTCCCTTTTAAAATGTTTTAGTAAGTTCATTGTGCTGAAGTAAAGAAAAAAATCCTTGCTTTTTTAGAATCTTAATTTTAAGTTTTAGTTCATCTAAAACTTAATGTCTATTTTTCTCTATTGGACTTCATTAACATGTTATTTTAATTGGTAAGTTCACCTAGAGGCTGTATCTCCCAGGTGACAGAAAATAAATCAGGGCAGGCAGTTTTCTTCTTGAAGCTTTTGGCTGACCTAACATTTTACAAGACACAGTTGGACCCTCTTTTTGGGTCATATCAGCCCTTCCTGTTTTATGTTAACTTTCTACTTTTCCCAGAGCTATATATGCTAATATAAAGTCTCTGTCTATTTTTATTGAAAGTGAGAAAAATGCATGTCTTTACTTTATAGATAAGAGTGTATACAGCAGAATAAATAGAATACCTGCATATGATAGTTAATAACTTTTTGCTCTTTAGTGTCATAGTTTGATTCTCAAAAAAATTGTATTATTTATTTATGGGAATTTTAACTCTGAATAATTTGAATAAATCAAGAAGTTAATCAGTTACTCAGGTAACAGATTATGGAGTACTTGCAGAGTATTTTGTTGTTTGGAAAATTTTCAATGTCAAGGTATTTTAAGGATTTTTATAGACAAATGCTGTGTAATAAAGAGAACAAAGTAGACCAAGGAAAAAATTTGTTTAAAAAATTACACTTTTGAATAAAGCAAATGGATGGAATGGATATTTTATTTGATAATTACAAATAGGTTGGTTTATTATGTAGAGAAAATTGAGTTCTCCGATTCCAAACCTTTGCTCTGGAAACTTATTAACTGACTACGAGTGATACAGGCTTTTAGTGCATTAAACACTTTCATACAAATCTTTAAAAATGGGCCTGATAGTTTTTTTTTTTTTTAAATTTACCCCCGACATTTGGATAGAGTGCAGAAGTCTAGGCCATGTAATCCCTAGAGATTCTTCATAAGATCTGCCAGTTTCTAAATCCATTAAATTATAACAAGTCATTATTAATTTTTATATTTAAAAGGGTTGACTTTATTAAACCCTTCCAAGCACCAGATATTTACTAGCTAATCTCACCATTACTCTATGTACACATCTCTTATTTATATTTGGTCTGAATTAATTTAGACATAAATTTGTTCTGGAATAATTCCTTCACTCTTTTGTTATAAAGAAATAAAATAAGGCATAAGTACCGAACCTAAAATGTACTGTGCCTGGGGAAAACAAAAGTCACTAGAATGTCTCAAAAGGTAAAGAGATCAACCATAGGGGAAGAGATAAATGGGCATTGCAAATTGATGTATTTTGTGAAGTACTTTATGTTCATGGCTTGCTTATATGAATTCAAAAGATGTGGCACGGATCATAATACATCTCTTTTTATACATGTAGATATCATCTAATCATTCTGGGAGTTTAGAATTTACTTTGTGACATATATGATATAAATGCTTCACTGCCTCTATGTTAAAGCATGTGGCTATTAGGTAAAATTACCAGCAGTCAGGAAGTCCCCCTCTATGAATACCAACATCACTGCTTAATAGCAATGACTACATTACTTGAACTACTTGGGCATCAGTTTTGCTCATGGATAAAATGAAGAGGTTAATAAGCTAAACTTATACTCATGTTTTTATTATCATTAAATTATGATAACTATTATAATTTTGTTTTTGTTTTGCTTCCATGAAGTTAGCTTTTGTTTGTTAAAGTTCTGTAACATTTTCTTGAGTAATCTTATATATTGGCTATCTCTTATTAATCAATAAGGAAATAATACATTCAAATCTGCTACTCTAGGTGTTTTCTGCTTAAAAATGTGTTATTTTTATACTAGATAGCTGAATGGTCAAAAAAATATTTTATCAAGAATGATTTTAAGAATGTCCTCTAGAGGGATCCATTTTATTGCTTTATAGCCATGAGCTTAGAAATGTTCTAAGTTTTTATTTAATACTTATTAGAATGTAGAAGATTTACTTCCATTACTATTTAATGGAGGGGAAAAAAATTGAAACAACAAATTCAGTTAAAAATTTAGTTTTGCAATAGAAGTGGAAGGTTCATTTTATTAAGATAAACATCTTTTAATATAGAATAAAACTGATGACATAGTAGATTTTTATGGAAAAGAAGAAATTTATTTTTCATATATAAAAACTCTTAGAAATGATTTAATTTGAATTTATAATGCCAGTTAAATTTAGTTTTAGTTTGATAAAGTGTTTCCCAGTAAAATTATGTCAGTAGTTGTAGATAACATTAAGAACAGATTTAATACAGTGAAAAATTATAAAATAATTTTTATAATTGTCTCATTTATGTCTCATTTATATATTCTTTGTACATCCCAGATTATAATATACTTTATTACTTAAAGCAATAAGTTACAGCATGTGTAAATAAAACAAAGAATTATGATTTTTAATGTATTTACGTGTAGGGATATAACCATGTTAGATAATTTGTATAATTTCTTTATTTTTATGACATGTTTTTAATTTTGTTTTAATTTCTTTGCAGCATTTCAAAAGTGTTTATTTTGGCTTTTTTTTTTTTTTTTGGACGATGTCTAGTTCTATTGCCAGGCTGGAGTGCAGTGGTGCTAACTTGGCTCACTGCAACCTCTGCCTCCTGGATTCAAGTGATTCTCCTGCCTCAGTCCCGAGTAACTGGGGCTACAGGTGTGTGCCACCATGCCCAGCTAATTTTTGTATGTTTAATAGAGACAGGGTTTCACCATGTTGACCAGGATGGTTTTGATCTATTGACCTAGTGAGCCACAGGCCTCAGCCTCCCAAAGTGCTGGGATTACAGGTGTGAGCCACTGCGCCCAGCCTAGTTTGGCTTTCTAAAGTTGTATTGATAAAGTGATCACGTGCCATTTATAGTATTAATGATATTAAGAAAAATAATGCTAAAATTTCATATTTGTTTTGCTCTTTATAATCCGAATGGGTTCTTCCAATAAATTATATTGAAGTAGAAAATTTTATTTCAATTATGTGATGTTTATCTTCCATCAGTTTTTTGGCGTATGTGCAAGTATGCAGAACACAAGGAATGGTCTGGAGCTCAGAAAACACGTGTCCTTGTGTAATAATCCTCTTTGGTCAAATGACCTTGAAAAAATTTCTCTTCAAAACTTAGTATCCTGAAATTTACGAATAGAAGAAAAAAAAAAAAGGAGGGTTATTCTCCAGAGAAAAAGAACCAAGGAGAGAAAGAGATTTCATATATATATATATGTATATATACACACACATATATATTTAAATTTTTTCTATATATAGAGAAGATATATATAATTGTATATATTTTAGTATATTTTTCTTTATCATATAGATAGAGATATAAATATATATAATTGTATATATTTTAATGTATATTTTCTTTATATATAATATAGATATATATATCTAAATATAGAATATTTAGATATATATATTTATAGACATAAACTATGTAGATGTATATATTATAGACATAGAATATATAGATGCACATAATATAAATATATATATTTCTATAGATATAGATTATATATAGACATTTATGGAATCATTATTTTGAAGCATTGGTTCATATGATTGTGGAGACTCAAAAGCAAAATTTGCAGGCTACAAGGTGAAGGCCCAGGAGAGTCAGTGTGTAATACTAGTCCAAATCCAAAGGCCTGAGATTAGCAGAACCAATGTCTGAGGGCAGGAGAAAATTGATGTTACAGCTTAAACAGAGAGAAAATTTGCCCTTCCTCCACTTTTTTGTTAGATTCAGGCCCTCAACAGATTGGATGATGCCTACTCGCATTGATGAGGGAGATACTCTTTACTCCGTTTATGGAATCAAATACTAATCTTTTCTGGAAACACATCTTAAACACAGCCAGAAATGTGTTTAACCAGCTCTCCGGCATTCCTTAGCCAAGTCAAGTTGACATCTGCAATTAACCATCACAGCGTCCTTCGTATGTCATTTCTATTTTTTGAATGTCAATTAAGACCATGTATTCAGAGAAGTTTTGTAAACTAAAAAGAATTTCATAAAGAAAAGGCATCATTAAAAGGCATATGCATCTGTTACAAAATGTTCTGGGCTCGAAAGTGAACATTTCAAGAGGTCTTTGACATCCATTAGATGCTGAAAAAGCTGCTGTATAGAATGAAGGCTCCTTGTGAGATATTTATATTTATACTTTATCAAAGGTGAAGTAAGAACAAAAAAGAAGGAAATAAATCCAACACATGTTTTTGTAAAGGTTCATGGAATATATATTTTGGCAAATACGTGAAGAAAATATGAGAAAAGAAAATAAAAATCACAAGTATTAGAAATGAGAAAGAAGACACAGCTGTGAATATGGAAGTCAGTAAGATTATAAAAGCATATCTTATGAACTACTATAAAATAAAAATCTGTAAGAAATCTGTACCAGGAATTAAAGTTTTATCTGTAAAAGGTCAGGTAAATCAATTCTTTAAACTTTCTGGTAAAATATAAAAGACCCAGACTGAACTCCCTAAGAGTATGACACCTGAATATGTTTGTAGAAAAAAATAAGGAATATATGCTTCCTAATGCTTTTTCAGTGTTCTTTTCTCCTACAAGTCATATTATATTGATTTCCTTTGTACTGATTCCGCCTAATAAGACATCTTCCACCTTTTCTTTTAAGTAACCACAATGTTTTTAGCTGTGATTTTTGCTTCCTGTTTCTTCTTGCACTGATTCA
Organism: Cacajao melanocephalus; assembly: GCA_963573385.1. Taxonomy (NCBI): domain Eukaryota; kingdom Metazoa; phylum Chordata; class Mammalia; order Primates; family Pitheciidae; genus Cacajao; species Cacajao melanocephalus. The sequence goes on along the minus strand of CAUYLG010047047.1, from coordinate 25,060 downwards.
CTTACTGACGCTATCAAGGAACATTTTGGAAGCTTTTCTATGAATTATAAACCTAGAATGTCATAAGTGCAAATACAGTTATAATCTCTAACTTATGAATAATTTTATAAATAAATTCTATGCTAATCAAAAAATTTAGAATTCTCAGGCTATCATATTAAGTTTTTGTTTTTTATTTCTAGCTTACTTGACACAGAAAGTGCCAGCCATATAATTTTCTAAAACACAATAGTAAATTCCATTTCAAAAGTATAAACTTTCATTTTTGTAATGAGATAGTAGTAGCTTCTGAACCTAATGTGCCTGTTATTTATTTCATCATCAAAGAAATAATTGACATTTTAGTCTCTGATAAATAGAATACAAACAACTGTGCCACAGTCTACTCTAAAAAATACTCTCCTTCATTTTGGTTTCTTTCATACCTATTTATTGTGTTTTTGCTATCTATCCCTAACCATGTTCTCCTCAATACAACTCTGTTCTTTGACTTCTCATTGACAAAGCAGCTTTAGTTCTGGTCCCTGTTCATTTTGTTTCTCTTGGTCTCTCTTTTTGTCTCGCCCTTTCTGTGTGTCTCTCTGCCCTGTCTCCCTCTTCATGACCCCACTCTCCCACTCTGTTTTATTTATTTTTTCCATCTGCAACTATATCTAGACTTTCTTTTATTTACTAACTCTTATTAAATTTGAAAGTAACTGCAGTCAGAATTCCAAGCTGCCTCTTTATCAGGTACCAAGCCTAAGCTTTTCAGCTGTTTGTCTGGCCCATGTTCTTCCTTTATTTCTGATGCGTCGTCAGGTTGTCGATTGCTTGGCTTGACCCTGTGACTATCTCCAAGGGACTTTAAAAAAATTTCAGTCGTTAGGGCAGTACACATGGTTTTGGTTACATAGATTAGTTCTTTAGTGGTGAATTCTGAGATTTCAGATGACACGTCACCCAAGCAGTGTTCACTGTACCCAATACATATTCTATTATCCCTCACTGCTCTCCCCAGACTCCACAGTCTATTATACTGCTGTGTATGTTTTTTGCTTCCTTAGAGTTTAGCTCACACTTATAAATGAGAACATACAGTATTTTATTTTTCCAGTCCTAAATTACTTCATTTAGAACAATGACCTCCAGCTACATGCAGGGTGCAGCAAAGTAAATTATTTCATTCCTTTTTATGGCTGATTAGTATTCCATGCTGTATATATACCAGCTTTTCTTTATCCACTCACTGGTCGATGGGCACTTATGTTGGTTCCATATCTTTGCAACTGGGAATTGTGCTGTTATAAACATGTGTATGCATCTGTCTTTTTCATATAATGACTTCCTTTGGGTAGATACACAGTAGTGGGATTGCTAGATTGAATGGCAGAGCTACTTTCAGTTCTTTAAGGAATCTCCATACTCCAACCTCCTTTCCATAGAGGTTGTACTAATTTATGTTCCCACCAACCATGTAAAAGTGTTCTCTTTTTACCACAATGATTTTTAAATTTCTCCAAAGATTTTTGAGGAAAAAAAAATTGCGTTCGTTATTTTAGACTTTAGCTAATCTTTAATATTATTCTCCTTAATTCCTGCATGCTTACCTGTTTCTGACCCTTTATTTTTAGTACCAAAAATTACACAAACTATTGGTCTAACAACTCTGTGTTCCAGTTCAGGCTCTGTCCCACTGATTTTTAAGAATTATTCATTTAGCTTTCTGAGCCACATTTGTCATCAGTAAATGAGGACAATTACATCTGTGTCATACACTTTTGGGGAAACTTACTTGGAAAGCACATGTGAATCACTTAGCATAATACCTGGTTCATAAAAAGTATTCAATAATTGTTACATCCTTTTCTCCCTTATATGCAGTCTTCTCAATTTTCATCTTTTAACAGTACATTTCTATCTACTCCGGTCAGTCTGTGACTCTGTATTGCGCAATTGGGAATACGTTGTTTGATGTATATTGGATATAGGAGAAATGAATTATGGTAGCAAACATTCCTTGACCTTTCTACATGTAGTAACCAGTGAACTCTGACAGATGCTAATGAAATTTGCCTGCCCTGGAAAATTTAATAAACGCTCAAGGTTATTTCATGTTGATGTGATCAGTCATGCCAAAAGAAATGCTATTTTGGTAAATTCTCCTAATGGCCAAAGGAAGTTTGCATACTATTAGATAAAATATATCTTGCATAGCCATATTTCAAGGACATATTTAAGATGGGGAAATTTCTTCTCTTTTGGAAAACTCTTTCAATTTGTTGTTGTCTATCGATAATAATGAACTGACACAAGAAATGCAAAAATATAAAAAATATAAATAAAAGGAACGCTTGTATTTGAAATACAGCTTGCAAATTGGACACATTTTGACTTCTATATGGATGAATAATTTTTGTGATACAATATTCATGCATTATAGTCACCATCTTATAGCACATAACAAACATAACTGAATACATATGAGAGCTCCTTCTCCCTGGATATCAAGTATACTCAAGATATTCTCAGATAACAAAATTCTCTAGGTCCAGGAATACCTGTTAACACTGAAACTTTCCACTGATAAACATAGGTCCCTATCCTTTACAAGCCTGGTCTTCTGACACTCTCCTACACCTTGTTATCTAGAGTTAGGATGCTCATTTTAGACAAGCTGCACCTTAACCTCACTAACTGTCCCAGAGCCGCTTAGCTCCAAGGCCTTTTATAGCAGCAGCTTGAAAGAGCGCCTTGCCTGCAGCAAGTCATCACCTGCATCTCCAGACTGAAGTAAGTTGCCTGGCACCTTGGGAAACACGCTGCTGCGAGGAAACCAGGCAACTGCATCTGATGGGGAATCAGGAGGGCAGTCACAGAGCCCTCAGCAAATTGGCTGCATACATGCATAGAAAAAGTTGCTGTTGATATTTTTCTTTTCTTGACCACAACAGATTCTTCTTATTCTTTTTGAAAATGGTTTATTAAGTCACCAACGTTTAGTAGTCACATGGCCCACAAAATAATTCAAACTTAACTTTATAAACTATTTACTTCTAAGAGAAAATAAAGCACAAGTTATCATCCTATGGAGAGACTTTTTTTTTGGTCAAAAGGTGGGCAAAAACTGCACAGAAAGAGTTGTTGCAAACTATAAACAATCCACGAGCCTGATGTTTCCTGAAAGTGATGTAACAGATTCAGTTTTATAATGAATATACTTTAGCATTCAGACATGTATTTTGTCTGGTTCTCTGTCCACAAGATATAATTTTCAAATTTTATAAACTTAGGTTAACTACATGTATAGAAATGAAAACAATATGTAATCTGCATATATTGTCATTATTTTAAAGTTATATTGAGTTACAATGAGTACATATTTAGGTACAAATAGAAAGTGATCAAATGGCACAGTATTTCCTGCTATAATCTCAAAACGTTTAATTTTTTTCCTCAATATATGCAAAGAGTTAAGTACAGTGAAACTCCTATAAAATAATGTTTTCCTATGCCATGGGTTTACTTATATTAGGAATCAATGGAAATAGTGTGATGTACTGCAAACAGCAAGGGCTTTCAGAGTTAAACACATTGGGTGGTGTGGATCTCAAGTATAAATACACAGGTTATGTACCCCTGTGGAAGTTACTTGGCCTCTTTGAACCTTAATTTTCTTATCTTCCAAAAGTAAGAAACAGAATAAAATCTATGATCCTATATTAATTATGCAAATTAAAAACACACGCATACAAAATAGTACTATATATTAACAAAGGCAATACATATCTAGGGTGATGAATGAAACACATTAAAAGAAATGCTATGTAGAGAGAAAAGGGAATATAGCTCAAGGATGAAGTGAGGCAGTAAAATGAAATTGGATGCTTTGCTCATACCAGTTATGAGAGTGCACTTTAAAAACAGGTATATCATTATCTCACCTGGCTGCACCAGTTTAAAAAAAAATTAACGTTTACACAGTTGTTGGGGTGATTAGAAATCATGTGTGAAATCCACTGAACATGGTATTTGTGATACAGTGTGAATTAAACAAATATCGTATTTCTCACTGCTAAATATTGTTAGAGTTATTGCATTTTACAATAGAACTTTGAGCTTTGTGATGTGTTAAAGGCTATTTTTTGGAAAAGTCTTTAATAAAATTTATTTGAAATTAAAATCACATCAATTATTGATTCATTGAAAAGCATCAGGTCACCTCAAATTATATAAATGTTGGCAAAATATGACTAAAACATTTATTCTTATTTATCTATTGTTAGAGTTGATGTATACGTTCAAGTTGGTAATTGGTGTCAATTTTAATTAACATTTTTGGAAAAATTAAGACAGCACAATTTTGTGTATAACTGAAACTAGTCTAACTGAAAATAAAGTCTTTTTCCCTCAACTTTCAAATTTCTAGAAAAAATGGACAACAGAATACATAAATAGAGAAAAGCTTCAATACTGCAGACTCATCGTAAGTGCTATTATGTATAAAAGTGCACTAATCATTCCAATTTGCAATCGTGTTGTGTTGTGGGAGAATGAAACTTTCTATTGGGTTGAAATCTTTAGCTCTCCACCGTCCTCTTTCTTCCTGGCTGATAGATAACTGAACTGATAGTGCAAACTTACAATAAGTATAAAATATTCAGTTCTTTTCTTCCTAAACGAAATGAAACAACTGGGCAGTGATCCAATTTCTTAATAGAACTTCTGATTATAAGCCAAAATGCAGAAAACCACTGCTATCCTCTAAGAATGTGAAAATAAGAAGACAACCCCTATTGCTAGACTTTTTTAAAAATAGTATAATTTTAAAAGAGGAGACTTTTTAACAGATAGTATAATTTTAAAAGAGGTTTTTGAAAAAATTGAAGAAACAAAAATTATTTTTAAATGGACAGAAAAAATAGTTTCAAAAATTTGTAAATTATTTTACCAAATTAGAGAATGTGCATTTATGAATCTAGAATGATTTAAGATTGGTAAATAATATTTGAAAACAAATAAGAAAAGAGAAAAATGATAATGGTTACATTAATAATTAATAGAGGCCATATGTGCCAATTGGATATTTCAGAAACTTGGCTGAGTTATATACAGCTAGACCAGAATAGCAGAATTTAGAGAAAAGTGATGAGGAAAATAGGAGACACGGAAAACACAATAATTCCCACCAATGTTGTTTAAAGGAATTACAGAAAAATAGAACAGAAGAGATAAATTAGAACAAAAGAACCATAAAATGTTACCCTTAAAAAATGACAAATATCTTATTTTGAAAACTCAGAATGTATATTTTATCTAAAGGTACCTTAATGAAAAGAGCTCTATTCGACAGAAATTTTACATTTCTGTGAAATTGGAAGCAGTTAGAGTGCAAAAATGGATAGCCACAGAGCTCAAATGTAAGATTTTCCTCAGACTTGTTTGCGAAACTATACAGATTTTAAAATACACTATCTTCAGAGATCTAATTTTAATATTTTGTGATCCCAGAATGTGACCAAAAAAGTTATCATTACATATAAATAATAAAACACACACTCTTTTTCTAGATATCTGTCATTTCTTGAGACATTATACCTATGAACAAAAATTTATATGCTCACTGTAGAAACAGTTCATAGAGTATGAAAATAATAGGCAAGTGGCAAAACAAGGGTTAGAGTATTAATTCAATGAGATTTTATGCAAATCTCAAAAATGTTTAAGAAGAATTTGAAATGACCTGAGAAAGTTTATGTGTGGGTATATGCTGTGTATTATTTAATTTTGTCTGGTTTTGAAATTATATGACCACATCATACTGTATGTATTCTTCCATAACTGACTTCTTTGGCTTAATATTTTGATGTTAATGTGGCACAAAGGTGACAATGAATGCTATATTTAATAATATCTCTATTATGTGAAATCAATAGAAATAGACAAAATCAATTTATTTGGTTGAATTAAAAATATTTTTATTTTTGTAATAATATTTTAAATATTTCCCTCATTTGTATGTACTGTAATGAATAATGCTTAAAATCATTTTATTTTCCAAATTTTAGTGAATTTATGGTATATTCAATAAATTCAATCTGAGAAATTGGTGAATCAACAATATTGATTTCTCAAGTTTAGCATATCCAGATATGAGGGAAAATGATTCTGTATTCACTTCATGTTTAGAATAGCCCTTTTCACAATATCAGCTGCATATGACCTATACATAGCTTTTCCTCATTGTATATGGCAGCAAATACCATTGACAAATAGTTTAAAAATTCAATTTCAATAAAATAATCTTTGAACAAAAGTGAAAAGAGTAGTGTTGAAAGAATTCCTTGTCTTTTTCGGATTACTGTATTCAAAGCTTTTAAAAGTACGGCATCTTGAATTTAACATTTCAGCTACAGCTGAAATGATTACTTAAGCCAGTTTAAAATAAAATTAAATATAAATGCTCATTAGTTTTTTAAAAATTTGTTTGTCTAGAACCAAATTTGCATTTATACTTATATGTTGTTTAAGAAATATTTTTCAACCTCAGTGCCGTGAAGGTTTTCTCCTATTATTTTTTTCAATATGTTTTCTTTGGTCATATTTTAGGGTTTTAATTCATTTTGTTTCTTTTATACGGTTTGATAATTTAAGTCCATTTTGTTTCATTTATGACAATTTAACTTTCCAATACTATTTATTAAAAACCTTTTCTTTGTTTCTGTTAGTGAAATTCCAGTTTTGGGCTACCTATTCTGCCCCACTGATTTTTCTTGTTTTTGTAATAATAGTAACTAGTGGTATTCATATAATTTTGTTATAATGGTAGAGAAAGTTAAGGATTTTTTTCTCTTCCAAGACCATCCTACCTATCCTTAGATATTTTTGTGTCCAGTTAAATTTTAGAATTTGTCAAATGCTACTGTTAAAAATATGGGATATTTTTGAGATAATATCAAATCTTTAGATTGATTTAAGGATAATTTAAATGTTTCTAAGTGTGTCTTCCAATGATTTATGCTTGCTGAAAGTTTACCATATTAAAAAATGAGTTTAATACACTCCTCATTTATTCTTAATTTTTAAAATTTTTAAAAACAAGACAAATTTTCTATCAAATACATTTTCTGCATCTATTGAGGTAGTCATTTAAAACAATTAATATGGTGAATTACATTAATGGATTTATTAACATTAAACCATCCTTGGATTCCATCTATAACTCAGAACTTGTCATGTGTTATACACTGCTAAATTTGGATTATAATGTATTTTGAGACTTTCAAATAAATATTCCTCAACAAATTTGACTTATATTTTAATTTTCCTATTCTTCATGCTGAGTTTGGGTATTGACATAAAAGGAATTGAGAAATTATTCTTTGTATAGTATATAAAAGTATTTGAATAATATTAGAATAATCTTATCTGTAATGTTTATTAGAACTCCCCTAAAATTATCTAAATAATTATTTTAGTTTGGTAGATTTTTTAACTATTCAATTTTTAAAATGATTTTTATGTTACTTATGGATTTTCTTTCTTTTTTAATCATTTTGTGATATAGTTTTTCTAGAAAATGATCTGAATTTTTATGTATAGTTATATCCTGTTTTTCTTTACTATTACTGAATATTTGTGTCTTTTATTTCTTTATCAATCTCACTTCAGGCTTTTATTTTGTTAATCTTGTAAATGAATTGACTTTCCTTATTGATTATCTATTACATAAAAATTTGTTTATTCTTAACTTTATTATTTATTTCTTCTATGTTCTTTAAATTTATTTTTCTTTTTTTTTGTTTGTTTGTTTATTGAGGTGGAGCTTAAACCAGTGTTTTTTCAACCCTGTTTGATTTTCAGTTGTTCTCAGATTTGCTCATTATGCTGTGAATCTTGATTTTAAAATCCTCAACTTGATTATAAATACATCTAATACTTATATATCAGAGTTCTCTACCTATAAGGATTATCAGAAATTTATTTGTCTATCCTCTCCTTCCTTTTGCACAGTTGCTAATACCATGTAAATCCCCTCGCTCCTGGTGTTTTGGCTCCATCGAATATTTCAAAGTTCAAAGAGTCAATTTGTTATATAAATATTTTAAAATTGTATTGAATTATACATAAATGCAAAAAAGTGCAGTGCAACTCATAAATGTAATGAATTTTTATCGATAGAATAAATCTACAAAATCACTACTAAGATTAAGAATCAGCAGTCAGATAGTTCCCTAATTCTACAAAAGAAAATGAGCTGATTTCTAATATCATAAATTAGTTTTTTGACTGTTTTTAAACTTTTTAAGTGAAATCATAAATGAGGTATTCATGATGTCTGACTTATTTTGATCAACATCATATCTTCCACATTTGCATTTATATTGTGTTCATTTGCATTGCTCTATAGCATTATATTTGAAATGCAGGACAATTGATCAATTCTACCATGATGAGCATTTGTACAGTTTTCAACTTTTAGTTTTATTTTTTGAATATGTCTTTTGGGAAAAATATGTAAGCATTATTTTTGTTTTATTTGCTTTGGCTTTGTGTATGTACATAATGCTGAGTTAAATGCTGTGTTCGGCTTTAGTTGTTACTGTCACATAGTTTTTCAAAGAGATCGCAAAAATTACCTTTCTAAGGAGCAGCAGAGGAGCGTTCCTGCCACTTCACATGACCGCTAATATTTGGTATTTTTTCTTCATTTTAGTAATTCTTATTGGAATGCAGTAGTTTTAATTTGTACTTCCCAGTAAACATATTTCCTTATGCTTACAGGGAAGTACAAATTAAAACCACTACATTCTTGGTCATTGAATATTCACACTTGTATACAGCCTGTTTGGGCTTGGCATGTTGTTTTGTTGCAATATTGCTAAAGTTATTGTCCAAGAGTTTTCTGTTATTATCCTCATTGCTTTTCTGTTTTTCTTAAACAAATGAAATTCAGGAAAATTAAGCAACTATGTCTTTACTAGCACCGCTATGCCCCAAACTCATCTGATCTTCATCCTTGAATAATATTTTTCTCTGGGAGAATTTTCAATACTGACACCTACTGGTGCTACTGTTGGTCATCATCACCTTTCACTCTGTTAGTCTTTTAGACTATAAACCATTTCTCTTTTGTTCTGATGTATCTTCTCACAATTTTTCTACCTGCTGTGTTCTACCCGAGCGAGTTTAAACAGAAGCACCACGCACTGAGTTTGTTGAGAGTCCACCTTTATGTCAGTGTCTGAGAGTCAGCTGGAGCTCAAACCTCTTGGCCAAGAACAAAGGGCGGTCAACATTTTTATACCAGTTTAGGGTCAGGGGGTGGTAAGCAGATTATTACAGAAGCAGAAGGAGCAGGTTAGGGAAGAAGGGGGGGCCTAACAAAAAGTTCTACTTAAAATTGTTTTTTTTACTCAGGATGTGGGATAGCAGTGTGGGGTAACAGTTACACAGTTGCAGATACAGGATATACTGGGCCATTGGGCCCTGTTTCTCAGAAAATTGGTTGCAAAGATGCCGGGTGTCTCAGACTGCAAGCTTTTGGAACAAAATGCCCTACATAGCTCAGGGTGGGCAAAATGGAGTTAGCAGGATTATTTAAAATGTATTCATGATAGCCAAGCTAGTTGGTCTGAGATTTGTTGGACATATCGTTTTTCCAGAGTTTTGAACTTGATTGTGTTAAATGCCGAGTTACCTAGAAATCCAGATCAATCTGGACTAAATTCACAGTTTAATATTGTTTTGTAGCTTCTCCCTAACAATATAAATTTGGACATATTATCATTATTGTTATTTTGTGTATATGTGGTAAGAACATTTAATATAAGATCTTACAAGTTTTATGTGCACAATACAGAACTGTCAGCTAAAGGTACTATGCTACACAGTAGATCTCCAGAAATAATTTATCTTACACTACTGAAACTTTGTACCAATTGACAGTCACCTCATCATTCCCATCCTGCTAGTTCCTAAAAACCACCGTCCTACTCTGCTTCTATGAGTTTGAATATTTTAGATTCTACACGTAAGTGGTACCAGGCAGTATTTATTTGTTTTTCTCTGTCTTATTTCACTTAGCATAATGACATTTATTTTGACCTTATCTTTACGAGAATGTAGCCCTTTCAGTCCCAGGCTGTATTTGAGGGCGGGAGGGTAGGTAATGCCTCTTATATTTTAATCTTGAGCAGACCTGGGCAATTGCTTTATTGTACCTTATTTTTTGCAAATCCATAAAAATTATATGTCAGTTCCCATGATTTGGCAAATGTCCCTAGGGCAAAAGCCCTCTAATGCTTTGCTTAAATTTTTGGATTTCTACTTTCATGTAGATTTTGCTTGATATTTCTCTACCATTTGCTGGCTCCATGAGGCTTTTCTGAAGTTTTTAACTTTAAATATATTTTATGCAGTATATTTAAGAAATAATTTTTAGTGGGAAGTCCTTTATAGGACTTGGCTCTCAATGTTACTGAGTATATGTAAATACATATGTGTGTATGTATATATGTGATGATTTACATAGTATATAAATATATTAAATGATAATCTGAGATGATAAGATCATTGAGGTCCTATTGGTATCATAATTTGAATATTATTATAAATGGTAACTTTAAGAAATGCAATGAAACTCAGATTGGGCAGCTTACTGCTCAAAAGCCAGACTGGATAGACAAAGGTTGGTGAGAGGAAAAGCATGTTAAGAGCTGACAACCTGAGAGTATGGCAGACTAATGTCACAAAGACCATCTCAAGTTTCTCAGCCTGGCAGAAGGCATTTTGAAGGGCAAGAGGCTTGGGAATCTATGTGTGGGAGTTAGATACACACAGTTCAGCATGTCTTGTTCCAATGATTATCTTGAGTAATGGGCCATCTAGTGTTTGGCTAGTGTCATCTAAACTGCAAAGGATTGAAGATTAACTGCTCAGCATTTTTTCCAAGGGGGACTTTTTAAACCTTGGGTTTTTCTTGACGTTAAGTTCCTGGAATTCTTAAGCAAGCACATAGTTAGGCATTGTAAAAAACAGAATGGCTATTTGATTTCAAAATGAAGTGACTGCTTTGGTTACAAATTCCTCACTATTACTTTTTTATTCCATTTCTATGGGAAATGAGATGTCAACTCTAGTCTGGCTACTTGCTGCTGAATGAGGTATTGATTGAAGACTTTGGAATGAAAAAGCTTGGCATAATGGAGCGTATTACTTTTGGTCCCCCTTCTGAGGAGTGGAGGGATTAAGGGGAATTGTTTATAAGTGGTTTTTAAAATTTGTTTATGTTTTCTGAATACAGATCATGACTAGTTTGAACCAGTGGTAGATTTCAAGGATAATTAGTAGTATAGTTAACCCCAATTTTATTATTCCTGTTAGTAGAGATTTGATTCCAGAAGGTACCCAGGAAAATAAGCTAGAAAAATCACTCCTCTGCTTCCTGAAGGAGACGGCATAATGATATAAGATTTGTTGAAGTTTTGTGGCTTGTTGTCTAATCTGGTCAATGCTGGTTTCATCTTTTGAGGAACTGTTGCTATAGGAGCAAAACTAGGAATTAATTGCTACACAAATGCTTCCCTGTTCAGCTAAAATAGAATCCAAAGCTCTTATATGATCTAGAATTACTCTTGCTAAAGTGATTTTTGCTATTCTGGAAGCAAGCTGGTAGTCTCATTAGCTATTATAATAAGGGTTTTAGAAAAGTTTCTTAATACATGTTGGTGAGCCACTATTCCTCACCATGGAAGTAAAAAGAATCTAAAGAAATATTCATCCTTGTCAGTGGTTCACCAGGATAAATTATGAACAACTCCAGTGAAAAGCTTTAATGAGCTAGTCCAGAGTTTTGTATCGTTTGCATGATGTAAGGTTAATGGAGTTATGAGGGAGCCTAACAAGCATTGACCTATTTGGATGTCATTCCATAAACAGTAAATCCCTAAGACTAGCTATATTGCCAGCAAACAAATACATACCCCTCAGGGGGACATTTCGTTTTGTGGGAAGATCTTCTACTAATTAGTAAAACAATTTTTCTAAGCCATGTTAGATTAACATTACCTTCTTTTCGTATGCTGTCTGTTTGATTACATACAGGCAAAACTGTATTCACAGAAACTGTCAGGTAGTTAAAAGCAGGAAAGTGTGATACTATAATAGACTGTATGGGGATGGCTAAACATGGGGCTGACCAGTTCTCATAAGCCAAATTAATAATTCTCACTTGATATGCAACTTGAAAAGCTTGGTTTTAATCCCTCAGTTGACAAGGAGGGACCTTGTTTGATTCTTTTTGATGGAGGCAACATGACTCCTCATTGGCTTTATCCAGTACTAGCCTTCTTTTATCTGTAAGTCAGGAGAATATTTAGGAGGGCCTGTATATCTATGCATGTAGTTTGATGAGTGGTGAAAATAGAAGTAAAAAGATTGTCCATTTTCTGTGGGTCATTTATATAAGAGGGATTGGTGCTTTTTCAATTTAATAAAGTGAATGTTGAAAACAGGCAAGAAGTTTAGTAGTATCTGTCTGGTTGTCCCTAATTATTTAATCCACTGACAGGATATTGTCTTAAAAGAGATTGCCCTTCCTTAGGCATGATAGAGCTCTGGCCAACCTGTGTGCCCTGCTGACTCTTAGATGAGGAGGCCATTCATATACTGTTATAATGTTGAGGTATAGCTGATGCTCCAACAACCTCAGGGTCCTGGGCTGTGTTTCATGACTCTTGGGGAGCCAGTGCTCCCAGTTCCACAGGGAGAAGGGGATTTAAATATTTATGAAACCTATATCATCGTTATCCTTTTTTTCTTGGGTTTTACTAGCTAGGAAGTGATTTTTATTTTGGCTTCTCTGCATCATTAACTTAGGTCCTGTCATGAAATATATCATGTAATATAAAGGCTCAAACATATGGTATTTTATCCCATTTTCCAGACCCTTAGAAAAAAATATAAATTGTAATATCGTATAGTAAGGTAAAGCCTCACTCACTGCCATCACTGTTTAGATAATAACACATACATAAGCCAGAGAGTGTTGCAATAAAAAATTATTTTCTTATTTTTTCATGGGTTCATAGGTATAAGCTTTCCAATAAGCCAAAATACAGCCCAAAGGGCTCTTAGATGAGATAGAAACTGAGCCACCCATTTTCAGAAGAGGAAACAAAGTAACACAAACACACACAAATCCGAAACAAACAATACACACCAGAAACAATACCTACAGAGTAGGAAAGACTGGAAAGTTGTCTTTAAGGTTCTTATCTCAAACAAGTTGGTACTGCAGACAGCCTGTACTAGGTCCAAATAGCATAAAAGCCTAAATAGCAGAGAAAGATGATTTCCAGTTGCACACCAGTTTAACTTACCAAGTCTTGGAGCCTGTTGACTTCCTCCAGATACTGTTTTCCTTGCACCAACTAAGTGTTACAGGCAACTGATGCTGTGAAGTGGAGAAAAAGAAGAATCCCCAAGACAAAATAATTCTAATCAGCTGCTGGGACTTCCCTGGAATCCCAGCCATAGGGGCAGCAATCCATAAGGAGCTGACACTCATAAGCAGTTGTCTTCTTATCTGGTAGCATGAATGAATAAGCCCTGGCATTCTGCCATAGCTAATTGCTCCATCCATTGGAAACCAGGCAGGCTAGACCACCCAAGGTGCACAGCCCCAACATTGGGTGTCATATTTGTAAACAAACTCATGGTTGGCTGCTTGTAGCTTGAAAGGCAAACGTGGAAGACAAGGGTTGTTGGAAGAAAAAGCAGGTTTATTCAAGAGCCAACAACCTAAGCAGATGGTGAACTAGTTGCAAAGACCATCTTAAGTTTCTCAGGCTGGCCGATGGTGTTTTAAAAAGAAAAGAGATTTGGGAATCTTTATGCAGTAGTTAGGTACTCTGATGAAGGTTTTCCTTCACTCTTCTTTTTGCAAAAATGTCTGGTTGTAGTGTAAGTTTTCTGCCATTTCAAGCGAATGAGGAATAGAGTGTTGACTGTGTTTGTGGATTAATGTGTTCTATGTGTCCTTTGTAGTTTTGACTGTAAGAGAGTAGTGGGGTTTGAAAGCTGAGACTTTTGCACTGGACCATGGATGATCAGTGCAGCTTGCCATGTTCTTCATGGCCTCATGCTAAAAACTGAGCATCTTGGCCAGGTACTCCTTGTTGTCAAGTCCTTAAAAACCGAGCTGTTTTTATCATAGTCCCAGATCTTGATTGGTCTTCTGGTCCTCTCAGCACTTCTATGTGCAGTGCTGTCCCAGTTGTGATACACTGGACATTTGGAATATACTGCTGTTCTTATATAACTTGGATAGATAGGTCCATTCAAAACATGCTGCATTATTGTTTTTCAACATGTTAGATGGCTGACTGGGGGTCTTGAAGACTCTACTATGCTATACTTTAAAAAGCATGCCATTATCTGCAGTATTTTAGATTTCTCCAAATTATTGGTATAATTCTACCACATGTTCTCTTTCAGTAGTATCATTTTAATGAACTCATGGCTTCCTTTGGTGTCATTTAAAGAATTTAAAACATTATTTTCTCTTTCTAATAATCCTTGACTTTCCATCCTTTTGTCTAGATATAGACTAAAATTATGACTGCTGGAGGATTTAAAAGTCTGTGTGTTGTGGCCTATTGAATTTCAGCTGTATTTGGAGACTTACTTCTAGTTTCCCAGTTTATCTATACCCTGTGTAGCTACTAAAACCCAAAGCTCTGGGTTATCAAGTGATTAGTTTATTCTTGCACTGCTATAAAGAAATATCTGAGCCTACATAATTTATAAAGAAAATTGGTTTAATTGGCTCATGGTTCTACAGGCTGTGCAGGAAGCATGGAGGCATCAGCTTATAGGGAGGCTTCAGGGAATTTACAATCATGGTACGAGGCAAAGGGGAATAAGGTGTCTCACATGGCTGAAGTAGGAGGAAGAAAGAGAGAGAGGAGGTGTTATACACTTTTAAAACAACCAGATCTCCTGATAACTCATTCACTCACTATCAGGAGAGCAGCACCAAAGGGATCAGGCTAAATCATTTGTGAAAATTCCTCCTCCATGATCCAGTCACCTCGCACTAGGACCCAACTTTAACACTGGGGATTATAATTCGAAATGAGATTTGATGGGGACACAGATGCAAGCCATATCACCAGGCATAGCACAAATACTGAGAGTTTATCATTGGCTTACTCCTAGAGTCATGACTGATCATGCTTATTTTTTGTGATGTGTGAGTTTTAAATTTTCAGTTTTTCAAGTTCAGTCATGTGCTTAAACTATTTCATCTACTTGATAATAGCCATTATAACAGAAGTAAGGTATTATCTCATTGTGGTTTTGATTTGCCCTTCACTGATGGTTAGTGACATTGACATGGTTTGGCTTTTGTCTACCCAAATCTTGTCTTGAATTCCCATGTCTTATGGGAAGGACCCTGCCTGCCAGAGGTAATTGAATCATGGGGGCAAGTCTTTTCTGTGCTGTTTCGTGATAGTGAATAAGTCTCACAAGATCTGACAGTTTTTTAAAAAAGGAATTCCCCTACACAATCTCTGTTTGCCTGCTGCCATCCATGTAAGACATGACTTAATCCTCCTTGCCTTCCACCATGATTGTGAGGCTTCCCCAGGCATGTGGAACTGTAATTCCAATTAAACCTCTTTTTTCAGTAAATTTTCCAGTCTCGAGTATCAGAAGCATGAAAACGGACTAACACAGATGTAGAGCACCTTTTCACATATACTTTCGAAATTTGCATGTCTTCTTTTGAGAAATATCTATTCAGGTCACTTGCCCACTTTTAAATTCCAGTTATTTGTGTTTTTGCTATTTAGTTGTATAAGTTTCTTATATATTTTGAATATTAACCTCTTATCAGATAGATTTGCAAACATTCTCTTTCATTCCATAGGCTGCCTTTTCACTCTGCTTATTGTTTTTATTGCTGTGCAGAAGCTTTTTAGTTTGATGAAATCCAACTTGTCTATTTTTGTTTCTGTTGCCTGTGCTTTTGGTTTCACAACTAAAAAAATCATTACCAAGACCAATACCAAGAAGGCTTTTCCTTATTTCATTTTATTTCTTGGTAATTTTATAGTTTCAGGTCTTAGGTTTCAGTATTTAATCTGTTATTCATTTTGGGTTCATTTTTGTTTATGGTGTGAGATAAGGTTAAATTTTTATTCTTCTGAATGTGAATATTCAGTTTACCTTAAATAATTTACTGAAGCAAATATCCTTTCTCCATTGTTTATTCTTGACACCCTTGTCAAAAGATCGGTAAGCTTTAAATGTGTTATTTCTGGGATCACTATCCTTTTCCATTGCCCAATGTATTAGTCAATGTTCTCCAGAAGGACAGAGCCAATAGGATATATGTGAAATGGAACTTCCTAAGGGGAATTGGTTTACAGGATTGTGGCAGCAAAGTCTTACAATAGGCTATCTGCAAGCTGGTGAAACAGAGAAGTTGATAGTGTGGCTCCCAGGGAAGCTGGGAGTGTGACTCAAGTCACATCAGAATGACTTACAATCAGGGAAGCTGGTAGTACAGCCCCCAGTTTGAGGCCAGAGAGAAACCCAGGAGCCCACTGGTTCCCAAAGAACCTGGGATCTGATATGGAAGGGTGGGAGAAAAAAGGGATCCTTCTCTAGAAGGGAAAGGGAGTGAGAGCTGAGTATCTCCCTTCTTCTGCCTGCTTTGTCCTAGCTGGCCCCCTAGCCTATCGCATGGTACCCACACATTCTGGGGAGTCAGTTGGGGGTGAGTCTTTGTCTCTCAGTCCACTGACTCACACACACCTGTGGAAACACTCCCACAGGCACACCAGACACGTCAGCCATCTAAGCATCCCTTAATCCAGTCAAGTTGACATCACCACAGTCTATATTTCTGTTGATGCAAATACCATACTATAATGATTACTATAGATTTCTAATATATTTTGAAATCAGGAAGTATGATGTTTCCAGCTTTGTACTTCTTGCTCTAGATTGTTTTGCTCATTCAGAGCCTTTCATGATTCCTTATACATTTTAGAATTGTGTTTCCTATTTCTGTGAAAAAATGGCATTGACATTTAGTTAGGAATTTTATCCAGTCTGTAAATTGCTATGGACAGTGTGGTTACTTTAACAATATGAATTCTTCTGATCCATTAGAATTTGATGGCTTCCGATTTATCTGTGTCTTTGTTAGATTCCTTCATCAATGCTTTATAGTTCACAGTATGTAAGTCTTTTATGTCTTTGGCTAAATTTACTCCAAAATATTTTATTATCTTTGTTTCTATTGTAAATGAGATAGTTTTCTTAATTTCCTTATCAGAAGGAGAAGAAATAACAAGTATTGGTGAAGATGTGGAGAAAAGGAAACCCTTGTGTACTGTTGGTGGGAATATAAATTGATATAGCCATTATGGAAAACAGCATGGAATTTTCTCAAAAAGTTAAGAATGAAATTGCTATATGGTTCTCTTCCAGGTATATATCCAAAGGAAAGAAATCTGAGTGTTGAAGAGGTATCTGCACTCCCATGTCCATTGTGTATCTTATCTTAGGTATTATAAGATACATTCATATCTTACGTATTATTCACAATACCTAAGATACGAAAACAATCTAAATGTCTGTCAACAGATAAAAGGACAAAGAAAATGTTGCGTATATACAATGAAATATTGTGCTGTTTCAAAAAAGGAAGGCAATTCTGCCATTTGTAACAACATAAATGTACCTGGAAGATATTATGCTATGTGAAATAAACTAGATGCAGACAAACACAATATAGCATACTCTTACTTACATGTGGGTTCTAAACGAGTTAAACTTACTGACCAAGCACAGTGGCTCATGCCTGTAATTCCAGCACTTTGGCACGCTGAGGTGGACGAATCACCTGAGGTCAGGAGTTTGGAACCAGCCTGGCCAACATGGTGAAACCCTGTCTCTATCAAAAATATGAAAATTAGCTGGGCGTCGTAGCGGGTGCCCGTAATCCCAGCTACTCTAGAGGCTGAGGCATGAGAATCGCTTGAACCCAGGAGGCAGAAGTTGTAGTAAGTTGAGATTACACCACTGAACTCCAGCCTGGGTGACAAGAGCAAAACTCCATCTCAAAAAAAAAAAAGTAAAATACTTAAACATATAGAAACAAAGAGTAAAATGCCAGGGGGTGGAGGGAGAGTGAGAAGAGAAGTTGGTCAAGGGAACAAAGTGTCAGTTATGCAAAGAGAATGACTTCTTGAGATCTAATGTACAGTATGGTGAGTATAGTAATAATGGTACTGTACTATGTAGCTGAAATTTGCTAAGAGGATATGTCTTAAATATTCTCACCACACACACACACACACGAGAGAGAGAGAAAATAGTAACAATGAGGTTATGATTATGTCAATTAGCATAATTGTGATCATTTCACCACGCATACATGTATTAAAACACTAAGTCATACCTCTTAAATATATACAATTTCCATTTATCAATTATATTTTGATAAACCTGAAAAAATTTTTAAAATAAAATATATCAGATATTATTTTAAAATGTTTTATTGTGAGAGGGTCTCTAGAATATTTATACAACAAGATAATGGCCAAATTTGGCAGTGCCTATCTTTTTTGCTCTAACTGTAGTTCTTTATTAGTTTTTCTACTCTTGTTTCTTTGGCATTACTAAGTCACTTCACTCTTTCTGCTGTTTTACTATGCCTTTTTGGAGCCTTTTTCTCTTTCTCTGAGATGTTCTTTTGAAATAATTCTTTAAGTTCTATAACGTAATTGAGTAGCGGCATATTTTTAAATTTCTTTGTGGTTTATATTTTTATGTTTCTTCTTATAATTTATATACTTGCATCTCTTTCCTTTTCCCATCTGAATATAGTCCTAATGGTGGTTTCCTTTAGGTTCGTACTCATGACAGAATGGTACAACAAATGATTGAATGTGTGAGAAGAGAGGCATGTGAGGCGGAGCCTCGTCAGCAGGGACTTGGGTTCTAGTCTGTGACCAAACCCATTCTCACCCATACTCTGCTTTTTCATATTTCCTGCCCATATCCCAGGTGGGTAGGAAGTAGGGCCCAACTAGCGGGGAAGTGTCATATTCATATACCAGGTAGACTCTTAAGCCATCCTAAATCAATTGCAGAGCTTCTTTGTTGCCTACGTTTTCTCTTTTATCCTGCAGAAAAAGTCTTATTCTTTTACACTTGACATGTCTGGGAGTTTCCTGGTTCCACTTCATTTCCCTTGCACTCAGCAGCATGAGGCAGCATGTTTGTTTGAGTGTTCTGGACATGCAACCTACCTGGGAACAAGGCCTTTACTTAGTGTCTGCAGCATCCCTTATAGACAACCTTATTTTACCTCACCTTATCTTTACTGTTATTAATATACCCTTTTTATGGATTATAGTATTGTTTTGAAACTCTAGTTAAACTAAACATTATTTTTTATTATGTTAATTCTTGTTGACTTTTTTTGAGAGAAAAAATTGCATTGCAGTATTAAAAAATATTAATGGTACATTAAAATGGTAAGATAAGTTTTATTTATACCTTTTATTAAAACCATAAGGCAGGGGGCTGTCATAAGAGGTATAGTGACTACTGCAATGGGGTTTACAGTAAAGGGGTAAGATTAGGCTCAACTCGGAATACAACAAGGAATAGTAGGAATCTGTAGCCAAGGAGCAGGGGTGGGTGAGTGGAAAGCACTAAGAGGAAACATCAAGGATAGGAGAGATTCTGCTTAAATCCCCCTAACAGGATTCTTGCTGAAGTCAGGCCACAGTAATCAGACATCAGTAATCAGACGTGTGTATGTGTGTGTGTGTGTTTGTGTGTGTATTATATATATATATATAAATTTTATATCTATAAAATATTTTTATTTATATATTTTTATATATTTATATATATATTACATATATATACATATATATGTTATATATATGTGTGGTATATATATTATATATTATATTTTATATATATTATATATATATATAAAATATATATATATACTACCCCCATATTTGACCTTCGATATCTAGTCAGGGTTCTTCTCCACCACAGCGCATAATCCTGGTAACTTAGCAGGATTCTTGCTAAAACTGGGTGATGCAAAGACACTCGAAAAGTCTAAGGTCTAGTTGGAAAGAGGATTCAGAAGTAGTTGACTAAAATTTGGTCAGAAAATGATTCAGTGTCTGTAGCAAACTTTGAAAAAAATACTCCTGAGATTTTAAAACATGAGTAGGACAGTGCAAATTTAGCACTAACCCAAATGTGTGTGTAAGCAAAGTCCAAATTGTCTTTCACTAATTCTTCCATTTCTCTCCTTCTCTTCTTTTATTTTCTTATAACAGACCTTTAAACTCCTCAAATATCCTTTATTGAATATAAATGAAAACGAATAGGACAAAGGCAAGAAAATAAGTTCCTTTATGAATTAAGTAATATAAAATAAAGGTTTCATATTGATATTAATCTTAAACAGTAAAGATAGATCTGTCTCCCCCATTGCATTACCATGAATAAGGTGCATTATGAGAAAAGTAATAACTCATAATAATTGGTAGATTATTAAGCTGTACTTTAAAGGTAGAATTATGTCCCTATTAAGACAGCTGTTTCTCTTGCCATTCTTGTTACAATAGTGTTTCTTTTTCTTTCTTTTGCTATGCTTTTTGTTCCGTCTTGAAAGACTGGGAAATGACCATAATAGCTGTTTTCTTTGGGCAGTGAACAGTGAGTGAATGTTGAGCTCCCTGTGGACTAAGCATTTTGATGCAAATTTCCTCAGAAAAAGAAACAGTGCTGTTGATTGCTGCAGAACCACTGTACCTCAGAGTATGGGATGCTTCAGTGCTCTCTTATCCTGAGGCTGAGTATTAACTACACTATTGAACAGCAAGTGCTTATCATCCCTACCATTCAGACCACATAAATCTCTAGAAAGGGACAATGTCCCTCCAGGGAACTTAGCTAGCCCACAAAATATCACATACACAAAAATCAAACTATATTTAGCCTATAGAACTGCAAAAGCAAAGGTAATTATAAGTATTAGAAAAATATTTATGTTACTACCATATATCAAAGCAATTGATTTTTAGGGAAGCTTTGTTTCTCAGGCAAAAGTAATATTTTCTTTAAATAAAAGTGTTTCAACCCTACAAATGTTTCCATTTGTATAGAAATAATTATTTCACTTACTGTTATTCCATAATTATTTCACTTACTGTTATTGTTTTATTGAATTACCAAATTATTCTTGGACACCTACTTGCTGTATAGAAACACTTAGGTAGACTAAAAAGCTGTAAGATTGGATTTTACTCTCTAGGATTTTAGCTCTCCCCAACTCTTATAATATTTCCTAATAGTGATCCCTCAGGGAAAAGGATTAAGGCTTGCAGCTCCCAGTTCATATTGTGGAGCGACTGGAAAGAAGGAGGGTTTTAGAGTCATACAGAATTATTTTTATTGTTATAAAATTATTCTATTATAGTATATTGATTTTGTTAGCATTCTATTAAAAAAATAATGCATGTATACAGTAAAATATTCTAAAAGCCCGAATTTATGGAATTAAATGTAAATTTTGTTTTACCCAGACCCCTACTATTAGTCTCAAAGGCAAAGATTATTATATTCTCATATGGCTAATATTTTTTAAGTAGTCCACATGTATCCAAGTAGAGTATACACATGAATACATACATATACAACATTTGATATATGTATACAGTTGATCTTTCAACAACATAGGTTTGAACTGGGCAAGTCCACTCATACACAGATTTTCTTCTCTTTTTGCCACTTCCTGAGGCAGTCAGACCAACCTTCTCTTCTTCTTCTTAGCTTGGTCAATGTGAAGACTATAAGAAGGCATTTATGAAAATCCACTTCCAATTAATGAATGTATTTTCTCTTCCTCATGATTATCTTAATAACATTTTCATTTTCTCTAGCTTAATTTGTTGTAAGAATATTGTATATAATACATATAATATATGAAACGTGTTAATTGGCTAAGTTATCAGTAAAGCTTTCAGTCTACAGTCAACTGTAAGTAGTTACATTTTGGGAGAGTTAAAAGTTATAGGTAGATTTTTTACCATATGGGAAGTTGTTCAAGTCAACTGTCAATATACATGTATACATGTGGTTGGTATATAAAAATATATGTAGGTGGTGAAGTTCAGGACATGTTACTTCAAAATACGACCCCTGATGTTTGAGAAAACAGTTGGATCAGTAAGGTCATGCTCACCTTGTCCATGCTTTTCTCCCCTGAAGCAGGTCATAAAACCTAGGGAAGATTTTCTAACCTTCCCCTGAAGCAGTTTTTAAGACTTTAATTTAAGAGGTTCTTTCTACACCCCAAGGAAAAGAACATCTCTATTTATGAAATCACAGGGTCATAGAGAAGACTCTGAACTAACAGACCTATATTTCCTTCATTTTATTATCATTAGATCATAATTTTGTATCCAACCATACTTCTCCAGGACTATCTACTTTTTGTCACAACTGTCATAAAAATACACAGATTTACCCACATTTTTGGGCCTTTATATACTTATGAAGGCTCTCATTACACAAAGGTTATATTCAATAAAATATATATTTTATCTTGTTTATCTAATATGTCTGTGTCTCAATTAGTGGAGACAGCTTTTAGGGTCTTCATTAATCAAGATGAAGTGATAGGAAAAAGGAAAAAAAGAAAAATGAGGCAGTAGGTCAATCTGGCTGCTGTGACTTAAGGACTCCCAGGATCATGGCATGGATCTCCTTTAGCTGCTCTGTCCGCAGAAGACCCACCGGGCCCGAGATCAACAATAGGAAACATCCCACTGAAGGCCCCAATCAATGTACTTCTTCCAAACAAGGAAAGACACTGGAAAAGAGACTGTCTATACCTTAGAAAGGCCAATGCCAGGAGGAAACCTCTCCCTGTTCACCAGATGCCAGAACTAGCTGAGAGATCTGAGGTTGAAGATATTGAGGATGGAACCAGGAATGACAGGGCTCACAGATTCCTCTTGACCGCAGTAAACTCTTCATATTTCCAACATGGAGTGCTGGGTTGTGATGACAGTGGTAAATCAACTTTTGGGCTTTCTGGTAGACACTGGTACTACTTATTCAGTGATAAATATCCAGATGCCTATACTCTCTTAAGAGCCATAAAAGTGACTGAGATCTCAGGAAAAACTTCAATAAGGCCATTCCTCCAATGCTTAGGATGTTAATTGAGGCAAACTTACCTGAAGGACACTTCCTTGTATACACCTAAGTGTCCCTTTTGCTGGGATGGGATCTTCTAATTAAATTAAATGTCAAAGTTACCTTCTACCTAAGATGCCTAAATATCAAGCCTGTGCCTTGCAGGCTACCCTGTCGTGGCTGGAAGCCTCTGAATCTACTCACATTCCTAAAGAAATACCCGAGATATGTGTGTCTGGAAGTATGGATATATAGGAGACCAGAAAGGGCCAAAACAGCCGTCCTAATGCAAGTCAAAGTATGGGAAAGAATGGTTCCACCATCCTTAAAACAATACCAATTGAGAGAACAAGTGACATGCAGAATCCAACCTCTATTGTCCGCTTTTCTTCATTCTGTACTCATTACACATTGCTGATTCTTGCATAGCACACCCATTCTGATGGTTCAGAAGCCTGGGACTAAGGAATATAGGTTTCTTCAGAAGCTGAGGGCTATTTATATAATTGTAAAAGATAGCCACTTTATTGTTCCCAATCCTTATACTTAATTCACAAGCCCAACTAGTGAGTCTGCTAGTTCTTGGTCTTAGATTTAAGTTTCCTTCTGCATCCCCCTGAGTCCCGAGTCACAAGACATTTTTAATTTTGAATGGAAGTATCCAGAAACTAAGGTAAAGCAGCAATATTGCTGGATAGTTTTCCCCAAAGTTTAAAAAATTCCCCTACCAATGTTGTGGAAATTCTTGTTAAAGACCCCCAAGATCTTTAATTAAAGGAAGGGACTCTACTACAATATGTGGATGACGTATTAGTGGCTAGCACCCGTACGGGAGATATCTGACCAGAACACTATATCAACTCTAAACTGGCTGGACTATCCAGATTGATGACTCATAAGGTTCCTAAAATAAATGTTATACTCTACCATTTGTGAGACTTATAAATTATGATGAAATACAAGAAAAGTTTACCTTTAGCAAAAAGCTTTCTGGAACAATCCACAGTTTAATGTTTTGTCTTCATATCTGGAAAAAAAAAAGGGGCCTATCTTGGAGGAACTGCGATGGCAGGTATCTTGGTGATGCCTCATCAATGGTTGGTTCTGTAAAGGGTTTTGTGTCTCTTGTAACAACAAAATAAATTCCGACATTGTCATAAAGAACTGTTGTCTTCATATGAAGAAGTGCATCTTGTGTTAACAATAGTGTCAACAATGCATAGAGATGAAAAGAAAATATTCAAGTTAGTGTTACAAAAATGATTATAATTATTTAAAATAGGACACTTTACTTGAAAATGTTTAAAATCTGTGTGAAAACTTTGGGCAACAAACACATAAGCCTCCTGTTATGTACTGAAATCTGGTAGCTTCATAGAGGATGAGTTTTCAACTGGGAATCTGAGCTGAAAGGTGAATTGCAGAACTACTTTCAAGAAAATAGAAGGATGACTATTACTAAGTGCCTTGAAGATGATGACTGGATGCAAACGCTAGCATACCTGTTGAACATTTTCCTCATATGAACCAGTTGCAGGGGTCTGGGGAAAGCACAAGTTGTCTTTTTGAACTGCTCAATGTCTTCTCAATCTTATAGCAAAAGAAAATCATTTTTGAAAAAATCATTTTGAAAATTTTGTTGCAAAAGAAAATCTTGAAATTTTTTTTTTGAAAAATAAAAAGAGAGGAAAGAAAGTGAGAGTGAAAGAAAGAAAAAAAAGAATGTAAGAGAGAAAGAAAGAGGAAGAGAAAGAGGGAGAGAGAACGGGATTCTTGTTCTATTGCCCAGGCTAGAATGCAGTCTAAAAATGGGTATTAC